>JAVSBS010012182.1:130150-146592 GCA_033124195.1 Coracias cyanogaster
TGTGGTGCCAGCAGCACCTGCTGGACACAATGGACAGAGATGGCTCCCTCAGTGGCCCTTCACATGGAAGGACACCATTAAGAAAGCTCAGCAAGATGCAACCAGCCCCCACAGGAGCCCCACCCAATAAGAAGCTCCTCTGACTGATCGGCTCCTGGTTAAAGTAGCCCTGGTCTCGCCCACCTCCTCAACCATGACCACCTGGCTGAGGGTGGAGCCACAGAGACACAGGTGGGCCAGGTTCTGCCTCTGGAACAGGAAGCCAATAAGAAAACCAAAACATTCTGCTAGGTTGTGAGTCATCCACAGGTTCACTCCAGCTTGGGGGCCACAACTCAGACCCCAGCATTTGACTGTAAGGAAACCAAGGTTAATTAAAAAAACTTCACAGGTCTTTATTACTTGATAAGTTAAATGCTTTAGCAGGCTATCAGTCTGGCTTCAGATTGGATTAGAGGCACCTCCCACCTCCAGGTCCACACCACTAATGCTACTTATGCATTTTTAAGTATTGGCTGGACACTATGATCTTGGAAGGTCTTTTTGAACCTAAGTGATTCTATGATTTTAAGTATTCAACGGTAAAATTCACAAGTAGTCCCTGAAGCTGTGACTGCCTTCAATGAGGTGATGCTTACAGAACCAAGTTTCCCCTAGTTCATTCTTACTCCTCAAACCCCAGTTTGCATTTCTTTCTACACAGCGGCTCACTGCGAGAAGCAGCGGGAAGAATGGTCCAATCTGTAGCCCCATGGCCTGTTCGGTTAGGACATCTTCATAGCTAAGGGATGTGCTGGGTCTCTTCTCCCTCACATTAGGGAAATCCAATACCCTGGCTTTGTGCTTCTTGGGCAAGTTTTCTAATCGACAGACTGTTTTATAAGAGCTGGGAAAACCTCTTCCCTTGCTACATTTCAGGTCCAACTCAATGCTATTTGTCAGCATTCACTTTGGCTTGAGGATCACAAGGCCTAATAGATTTGCTCTTTCAGCAGATTTAAAGAGGTTTAAACTGTAGAAATTGCAGTTTAAGTGCCTATTTCTTACATGACCTTAAGCATCTATCAGCAAGAGCTGTAAATTTTTGGAGCCTGTGCAGCAATATAGCTTTATTTACCAACTATACACAGACTTTTCCAGACCAGAACACCTTAAGACTGCAGCAGGCTGAATTGAACCTAGACATCTCAGTCTCACCTTATTCTTCGTTATTTATCACAGTGGCCATGAGAATACTTTTACATCAGAATCTGTTTCTAAGAAGCTCATTTTCCACAGTAACAGAAGAATAAATTAGACTCTTTCTTCAAATGTAAGCATCTCTGTGTTTGAAAACTGGTGATGGATAAACATTAAAAACAAATCTCAAACAATTTCACCCATAATTTAGCCATAATCTAATGTATTAATTAATTTGGAAAAATAGTAACACATACATCATTGATATCCATCTGCTTGTCTCCCATCTGGGCAGAAAAAGAGATGGATTTGTTTTATCCAGCTTAACTGCAAAAAGTTAAAACAGCATCTTATAGGTATCTCTCAGATTAATAAAATTATTCAGGTTTTAAGGGAAACCACAGATTTCTGATTCAAGACTAGAGTGTCAACAGGACACAAGTAAATAAATAAAAGGTGATGTATTTATTATTTGTAGCAGTATATTTAGTGCTACAAAATACATGCATCAATTCCAAGAACTCTGGACACTAACCATATCTCTGGCCTGCTAAAGTGAGGCAAGATGAGACTATTCTTCAAATAGAAAAGTCAAATAATCAGAAGTGCTATCAACTCTACTTTCCTCATCAGTACAGGAAACGCTAAATGCCAGCATTCTTCCAAATAATCCACTATACACCTGCATTAGAGGTGTCAGCTTAGTATTGGAAATTTTATCAGTTGTCATCCCCTGTCTAAACTGCCTGTAGTGAAGAAGGTGACTGAGAAGTTTATGTTAAACAGCTGTTACACCATCTGGCATCTTTGACTCCCACGACCCTTTTCAATCTGGCTTTCAGCCTAGGTAAGGTACAAAGACTACATTGACTTAATTGGTCTATGATCTCCTCTTGGCAAAACAGAGAGGTCAAGTTTCCATGCTGATTATTGTAGATTTGTCAGCAACCTTTGTTAACATGAACCATTAAGTTTTGTTGACTCATCTGCAGACACTGGCAAGGATGGCCAAAAAATGAGCGTAGTGACTCTGGTCTCTCCTCTCCGGGAGGTCTCAGAGGGTGATGTTGGACAATTGCTCATCTGCCCAGAGGGCTCTCAGGAGCAGGTTTTTCCATCATTCCACTCTGTTGCCTTTCTTGTTCTGTGTTTACCTGACGCTTCTCAGGGACAGGGCAAGACTGTTTGGGGCTGTCGTTTCATCAAAATGCACATGACATTTATCTTTGTTCATTGTGCTTTTTCATCTAATGCAGATGGTCAAGCTGACCCATCTCCCAGCACTTCAGCAGCTTGGAGATCAGGGCAGGCAGACTGGTTTAAATTCTACTTGTACTACTTATTTATTTTTAAGAAAGTTATTAGTGAGTGTGGGAAAGCAGAAGGTGAGGCTGGCTTGGAATCTGGTAAGTCACAGCTGTAGGTTTAAAGTTCAAAAGAATTATTTGTCTCAGCTATACAGAAAGGCTGCTCTCAAAAGAGTAAGAGAGCCGCTAATTATAGTGTTTGAAATGAGGAGAAATGAAAACAATTTCTTAGCCCACAAGGAATATCTCAGTTCTGAAAAACCAAATTTGGTTGTTTGTCTTATTTCACATAGTTTTTCACATAGTTCTAAAGTAAGTGTACTATATTAGGGTCAAAGTAGTAGTATATGTTCATTTTTTTGTTAATATACACATCTTGAGTTCGCAAACCAGGACTTTCACACTTGAGGCTACTTACGAGGTATTAAATGACGCATTAGACAGAGCTGGAAAAGGAAAACTGCCAGTGATTATTTGCTAATAAAAAAAGATACTAAAGGATTATGAGAAGTACAGGTGATTATTCAATTATTTTAAGCTAGGTTATCAATAGTTCATTACTGAAATAAAATATATACCCGGTTGTTCACTGGTCACTCTGCTCAAATAAAGCGATTCCTGTTAGGAATCCTTTTTCCTCCCTTCACAGAACCTGGAAATACTTTTGCATCACCTCATAAAGCACATGGGGGAAAGCAGAAATATCTGAGTCATATCATGTTTGTCAGTTAGCTATCCAATGAAATTTGCCATTCCTTTTGTACAAGCGTACTATACATATCACCTCAGGAGCTAAGCAGTGTTTAAACTTCACAGTCTTAACATTTACGGAAATTTCATACTGAAATTAGGGCACCCAGAAGCAGAGTTTTACATAAATACAATCTACAGTGCAAAAACTATTTTTAAAATAACAGGCAAGCACGCTGCAGATCATTATGCCCTGAAACAACTATCACTATAAAAAGAATACATTTAGTAGAAATAGATTTTTAGATTGTGCTCAAGACCCAATATTTGCCTGTCTGGTGTTTTATACACATACTAGATCACAGGCATTAATTTATACATTATTCTATTTGACCCAATGCTCTCCCTTCTCCCCGAAAGCCCTTTCTGCCCTGTTCCTCCCAGCAGAAGGTCTAAGATAACAGTGGCTATGGAGTGCCAAAGGAACCTGGAGATGATAAGGTCAGAGACCTTGTGATGATGAGGGAGGAGGGTTTCTGGGCCCTCCCAACTGCAGGACAGGATGGAAACTGCCCAACCTCTCCCCATCTCTAACTCTCCATCTCCTTCACTGTGAGCTCCTGCTGCTACATTTCAATCTTCTCTAATTCAAGTGTTACCAGATCTTTACTAGCAACAACTTAAAACCAAAAAAATTTTACTTCCTCCTGTGGGATCTGGAGAATGGAAGCCAAGAAAATACTTTGAGGACTCAAATTTTCTACCTGCTCAGACAAATGAGACCTAAGAGCAGGCTTCCCTGCTCCTACCTAAGCAACCAATTTTATACAAGGAAAACTGAAAGGGAAAGAGTATGAAGCTTCTAATACGAAAGCTCAGGGTCTGTAAGAGGAAGACATTTTTGGTGCAACTTGAATAATACTAGTGTTCAGATAAAGCAGCCAGAGGAATACCGTTAGGCTACTCCGGTTTCTTGTAAAACCACACAGTAACATCCTCTGAGCTACAACATATCCTTCAAAATCCCCAAGCCACTTGAAAATCAACATGCAGAGTTGATACATTTGACTGCCCCTCTACCCTGCCCTGGTGAGACCTCACCTGGAGTACTGTGTCCAGCTCCAGAGGCCTCAGCACAAGAAGGACATGGACCTGTTGGAGCGTGTCCAGAGGAGGGCCACAAAAATGATTAGAGGGCTGTAGCACCTCTATGAAGACAGGTTAAGAAAGCTGGGGTTGTTCAGCCTGGAGAAGAGAAGGCTCTGAGGGGACCTTAAAGCAACCTTCCAATACCTGAAAGGGGCCCATAAGAAGGCAGGAGAAGATCTGTTCACAAGGGTTTGTAGCGACAGGACAAGGGGTAATGGTTTCAAGCTAGAAAAGGGTTGATTTAGGTTCGACATCAGGAAAAAGTTCTTTAACATGAGGGTCGTTGACCATAGGAACAGGTTGCCCAGAGAGGTGGTGGAGGCGCTGTCCCTGGAGACATTCAAGGTCAGGCTTGATGGGGCTCTGAGCAACCTGGCCTAGTTAGAGATGTCCCTGCTTATTGTAGGGGAGTTCGACTAGATGACCTCTAGAGGTCACTTCCAACCTAATAGATCCTATGATTCTAATTTTCCTGCAAAAATTACACAAGCAG
Source organism: Coracias cyanogaster (assembly GCA_033124195.1). NCBI lineage: Eukaryota > Metazoa > Chordata > Aves > Coraciiformes > Coraciidae > Coracias > Coracias cyanogaster. The sequence goes on from JAVSBS010012182.1 coordinate 134,969, forward strand.
GTAGCTAGTATACATAAGTTATGTATCGAAGGGCATATCCACGTCACACACAATATAAAGGTATTTCTAGACTTAAGGTGTAAGTACAATTATTAAAACAATAAGAAAATTTGGTCAAAATGAAGCAGTACATAAATATGAAAAAACAGTTGTGGTTAATGTAGACTTCCAAACATGTAGGAACAGACATGAGAGGCATCAGCTTGCTCCTGTTACTGATTGTGTGCATGAATCATAACGTCACGATAAAAGCCTTTTAGTGATCTGGATGCTAGCTCGGAGAAAAGTGATTTTAGAAGATAAAGATTTACTTTTTCCTCCTGGTGTCACTACAGGGCTGAGTTAAGGTTGAGTGTCTCATGACTCTGCTTCTGTAATTTAAAACGTTTCAAGACTTCTTTCTAAATGCATTTCAAATACAGAAAAAAATTGTATCCTTGCCTTTAAATTATTGATAAATACTGTTCCCTAAGTTCACATTTTTGAAAGGTCTTTTCTATATTTAATATTTCTATATTTATCTGTTGAGGAACAACAAATACACCTTCCCCTCTCCTCCCACCCCAAACTCCATATTTTCCATTTTATTTCCATTTGTACTTAGTTGATGTAGAGGCAAGATATGTATCAATGGTAATTTTGAAAGCAGATAAACAGGTTGGGTGGACCTTCAGCTCAACATTTTCATAATAAAGAAACCTTATACTCACATTTATTTGCTAGCATGCAGTTTTAAGATTTTACAGTTACCTTAAGCAACTAATGAAACTTCAAAGCCTTCAGAAAGAAATCAAAGCAGGTTTCTAAGTCATTAACTCTGGTAGACATACGAGAAATACAGCAAATTACAGTGACAGCTTGAATAATATGAGTTTTCTTAGTATTTAGTTAGACATGTACTGCATAAATTATTTATTTCAGAGTTCTAATTAAAGATTATTAAGAATTAAAATACCTTTATTTTTCCCTGGAAAAGTTTAAGTCTTCATCCTATCATTAATATTCAAACTTTATCAGTCCCTACCTAGAGAGGTGAATATTGCAGTGTGGAAATTCACTTTCCATCAGAATAGATGGTCAACTGTTCCACTGCTGCAAACCTCCATTTCAGAAGCCTTATTTACAACACAGTTACATATCAAATTCATTAAATATCTATATTTCATATAGATCTTCAATACCTAGCAACACAGAGTTAACTCAATTACAGTATTTGTTACAGAAGTTGATGTCATTATTTTAAGCACTGACATTCACTGTGAAATCCAAAGGGAAGTTACATCCCTTGGAAGAAAGACACACCTTAGCCTCCTACTTGCACACAGAAGTAGATGTTGCTGTTACCCAAATGATAAAACTAATGGGCAGCGTGCAAGAAAAGGTGTGTTCCAAGGAAAAGCCAGGTGGAAAGGAGGCCTTGAACTATTACTCATTATTTACTCAATTACACGGAATAGTTTGTTTCTATATGGTTATACTGATAGTGTTTAATTCTTAATTAATTGTTAAAAATAGTTGTTTCTATGTTAAGTAAGACTTACTCTTTTGTAACTTTTGTTTTTATTTATTTGTTTTATTTAACGTTTTCTCCCAGAAATCTGTCTCCCTCTAAGGGAAGTTTTCAACAGAGGCTGCATTCCAGAAAGTCTCCCTTTGTTCAAACAGGATTCACTGCTGGTTTAGCAAATATTTAACTTTTGTTTATTTTACCTGAGTTACAGAAATCTCAGGAAAAGTGCAGAGAGGCAAAAATTAAATGCTGTCTTGCTGATCCAGTTTTGTATATCATGGATAAATAGAATATGCAGTAAAGTAGCACTTCTGAGTATCAAGAAACTGAAGTAAATTTACCATGTTCTATCCATGAGGTGTTCTGTGTTTTTCTGCCTCAAACTCTTTAATGTCTAAACAAACAACAAAAGCATCATTATTTCTTTTCAATTATTTTTAAAGATTTTATTTTGTGTTCTTTTTTTTTTTTTTTCCCCCTTCTGATTAAACGCATAGAGGGCTAAGCCTTGCTGGATAATGAATTAGCATGCCCAAGATTATATGAATTAGGATTTATGTTAGTGAAATGGTTTCTGATTTTCAAAACTGTTATTGCCTGAATGCCCTGTACTTCTCAACATCATAATCCACCATTTACATTAAAATCATATTGACAATTATGGCATAGATTATACAGAAAATAATTTTAAGTATGTACCTTCAACACATTAGCATTTTAAGTGATCAAAGAACAGCAAGAGGTTCAACTTTTAAGACCAAGAGTGTTAGCAGTAACATTCTTTTTATCATTTAAGGAACTGATACTGGAAAGTGTGTTTAAAATAAAATTATTTCAGTAAACGTAGTGTCATATCACTCAGAAACTCAGTCAGAACCTCAGCCCTGGTATCACTCCAAAATGACTGGTTACAAATTATCTTATCATGTCTCAAAAGACAGCCAGTAATGAAGTGCTTGTCTTAGCTGCATTTATAGAGTTGGCAATGTACATCTTTATATATAATACAAATGTCAGAAATACACAGAAAGGGTTTACTCTGATCCTGAACATCACACAGGCCAATTAAAACTAACATTTTGTGTCATACTGCCTTCACAATACATTTTTTGTTTGCCTAGTTGTTGACCTACTTGGATAGGTGACGACTGCACCTACCAATGCCCAATGCATATTGATGCTTCTACTGCTGAAGTGCAAAGAACAGTTGAAACTGATTTCTTGTAATATTAAAAACTAAGGCATTCTTAAAAGAGAAGGATGTAAATCCCCTTAAATGAAAGATAAGCACGGTATACATTAAAATGTGTGGGTCCCCCAAACTGCAACTCCTTTCCAGGAGGGAGATCTGGTATCACAAGGTTGCAAAAAATCAAATCATGAGCCTACAAAACAGCTGTAAAACTTCCCTCAACTTGTCAGCCGTATGCATAGAAAGTGAGAAGGAAAAACAGAGCTAACCTAAATATTTAGTAAATACAGTTTTGTTTTCCTTTGTCCTCTATCTGCACCTGTGTAAAGTTTTTCAACTGTGTGTATTTTGCAATCTTGCGGTGTGAAAAAAATAAAGACTTTTGGTTACACCATGTTAATCAAGAGTTAGAGCCAAAATCTAAATTCATCACAGTCTGTTCCTGAACTCAGGGACTCATGAAACCAAGTTCAGAACCAACTTTCACAGAAAGCAGAACATTTATACACTGAGTATATCCAAAGAACAACAGAAAATACTGACGGTGTAGCTCTCCATTTGGTTGTAAGGGTGAGTTTGGGAAGTGAAGCAAGCTCCAGCGGCCAGAAATACCACACTGCAACACCAGCAAGAACTCCATTCCTGATCCTGAATGAGTAGTGTATTTATATACATATAAAAACCCCTGGGAGGGTTTGAACTTTGGAGTGATAAAGAAAAGCACTGCTCCAGGACATCATGACAAAACATCTCTACTTCATCTTCATAAAAATCACTCTTAAATTCTTTCTATCTTCAAGAGAATCTCTGAACAGCCCAGTGACTTAGATGTTAGACAAGACAGGTGTTTTCTTTGCCTCTTCAAATAATCTCAAGATCTACAAGCTCTTATACATCACATTGTCTTCATACTGTTTGATACTAATAAAACATACAAGTTGCTCAGCACAAGCACAAATTGCAGCATCTAATGGGTACATAGGCCTTCTGTAAGAAGAATAAACACCCACCTAGAACATTAAAGGCAAAATAGTAATAATGATTAATTTTAGAAGCTTTTAAAAGATAGTAGCCTAGATATCTTTAATATTTTGACGCCAAAATCCAGTTGCCTGGGAACAGAGTCACCCTAAGTAATCTCAGTATTTCATTTAATGAGTGCAATAATGTTATTCAAACACAAGCACAAAAGATCTAGATCACACAAATCCAGAATGGATTTAATAGGTACCCATAAATACATCTGGTCAGCACAGTAAAATGGCTTGAAAAGACTATTTCCTTTACTATATGCTGCCTTCCAAACATTACTTTAAAATTCAAGTCCCCTTTTGAAAACTGCCCCTTTCCTGATCCACTGTAATATTAATACCGCTATAAATTCACCTTAATATGCTGTTCACTAACACGAGGCATTTCCACTGGCAAAAAGCAACCTTTTCTTCCTGAGGTTTTACTATTACAATGCAAGTGAGCGCTCCTATCAAATACTTAAATCGTCAAGTTGGCTTAAGTTTTGTTTCTCTAGTAAAAACTTATTTTAAAGCTCTGAGCTTATGTAACCAAAATGTAAGATATAAGAAAAGCTAAAAAGAAAAACCCTTATGACTACTACTTTTTTTTTTATCACAGTCTTTTTTTATTCCTAAAACTGTTCTTCCTAACCTATACTACTTATAGATCAAATTTGGAATAGCTGTAGTTAAGATTTAAATTTCAGATTATAAATTTATAAATAAATTTGCATCCCTTGTTTTATTCAAGATTTTAAGTTAGGAGCTGGGGAGTTTATGACATTTTCAGAGATAACCCCAAAGAGTTTGTCCAGTAACATCTCTGATGACCAGCTCACTAAAGCTCTACTGTAAGAAAAGACTTCTTTCTCCTACTTGGCAGAGATGGCATAAAAACGGATTATACAGTGTATCGGAAAGGACACAGAGCTGTTTTGCCTATACTATAATAACCCTTCACTTGCCACCAATAATATTTCTCTTCTAAGCACAGCCAATGCCTAGCAGGCATTCCTCAAGTCTGAATCCTCATGCTAGTAAGATACTCAGAGTAGAGGGGCAGGAGGAAGAGCAATCTCTCTGGCTTCCACACTAGTTAAGAAATAAAAAAGCCAGTGAACAAGCATTATCTTTACTGAATTGGCCCTAATAACAACACAGCCAGGCAGGCGATCCTTTGCAGAAGTGCAACATAACGTACCTACTCCATAGTATACACTTCCATATTTTATGTGTAATACACACGAGGAACATTCAGATCAGAAGCAGAATAATCACAGAATGGTTTGGGTTGGAAGAGACTGTAAAGATCATCTGGTTCCAACCACTCTACCACGGGCAGGGACACCTCCCACTAGACCAAGTTGCTCGAGGCCCCATCCAACCTGGTCTTGAACACATCCAGTGATGAAGCATCCACAACTTCTCTGGGCAGCCTGTTTCAGTGTCTCACCACCCTCATAGTGAAGAAATTCTTCCTTACATCTAATTTAAACCTACCCTCTTCCAGTTTGAAGCCATTACCCCGCATCCTATCACTATAAGCCCTCGTAAAAAGTCCCTCCCCAGCTTTCTTGTAGGTGCCCTTCAGATACTAGAAGGCTGCAATAAGGTCTCCCTGGAGCCTTCGCTTCTCCAGGCTGAACAACCCCAACTCTCTCAGCCTGTTGTCATAGGAGAGGTGTTTCAAATTCCCCTTTTCATACAGTTGCCATCTTCTTCTGGGACACAAGTAGCAGTTAAAAAGGTGAAACTGCCTTTAAAGCAATATTTGGGTCTGCACTGAGTATATCAGCGGTAGAAGCCGGAGAATATAGAAAGTCAAAGCTCATTAATCTGCTAAAGTATGCAGTTTATGAGGGCAGTAAATAAGTGTGGGGTTTTATTCTTTTGAAGTATTTCAGTAATGCTGAGGGAAAAAATAAAAGCAGTTTATAACTTTAAAGCAGTCAAAAGTCTTTAATCAGCTCTGAATTAGAAAAGGGGAAATAGAACATCAATCAAGGTAGTGCTGTGAAATGAGTCGAGCAGACACATGAAGCACATCCAGTATCACTGGCTCTGTTCTTGTCTATTGTACAAAATCATGAATTAAGATACTCAGGACCAAGATAACCTAAGATGGAAATATCCAGGAGGCTCTTAAGTACTTCATGGTACAGATTGTTCTTCAGATACAACTTCTGGCACATAGCACGGTGTGAAGCTATTCTTTTAGATACCCTGTTACACCTAACAGGGTACTCCAGATCCCACTGAAACAGATCAGCAGGTCATTCAAGTGTAAGTTACTGTAAATGGATGACAACAATGCAATCACCCCAAAATATCCGTCAGATTTCCTGAGAATGGTGTTTTTAAGACTGGTTTGGCATTAAACAAGCTGCTCTTCTATAAAGGTATAAATCCCTACAGTTCAGGAAAACTTAGGAGTTACAAGTGGCAATTATTTTGGCAGAAGAAGAAGAAAAGAAAACCTGGGGGTGCAAGTGGTAAAATAAAAAGATAGTATTCCCATGGAAAAATATTTAAAAATAACCAAGATATAGAAGACTTAAGTAGGTAAAATACTACAAAAGTAGAACGCTATTTATAACTATTTTCCAGTGGTTATGTAAATTTAATCCATAACACTCAAGTAAAAGTATTTTTTTAAAATGTGCAACTTGCCAAAACAAATTAAAATTTCATTAATACTTTAGTTAACATTTCTTTGGCAAAACCCCAAACAGTTTTATGTTTGTGACACTTGCACGAGATATGTAAGCCTACAGGCTGTAGAATGACAAGGCAATAAACACTGTTTTAGCTAGTCATTTGTGTTGTACATATTGGTTAAAATTGACATGGATAAGAAGTGCTATTTCTGAGGAAGGGAAGAACACTTCCCCATGTTCTACCTACTCAGCACATGGGTACTTCCCTCCTGCACATCTCTTCAATACCACCACTCCATATTAACTACACTGATACGACTTCCCCAGCTCCATGTCACTTTTAAAATATCCTCTCAAGCTTTCTTTACAACGTCAGAAGTTTCCTTTTGTCTTGTATTTCCTTCCTTTCTTGTTTTAAATTCTAATCTTTATCATATTTGAAGGCATTCTATCCCAGGATACAACGGGATAAGTGTGTTTTTATGCTTGAACCTCTTGCCTCTTCTGATACTGCACTTGGTTATGACAAGCCCTTTTGAAATGGGACAGACAAGAGCCTTTTTTTTAGTGTTGAATATATTGCTTTAGCCTTCATGATTTAGACAACTAATCAAATGTTTGTCTTTTAAGCTCACATAAATATCAGATTTTTTTCAAAGAACAGAATCTTCTGCTTCTCAAGCACAACCAATCTACTACCAGGAAAACCAAGTATTTATCTGCTACACTTTTGTGTGCACTCTATTTATCAATCACACATCCTCACACGATCTCGGGTCTCAGCTTTGACTTAGACCTTTAGCTGTGGACTTGCAAAATTTATTCCTCTATCAACATCCAACCAGGGAACTGACATGATGCTGCTTCACCTCTGGATTATCTGCCATCACTTTTAAGATAGAGCTGCAGGATTGATCTTTGTTATGGTTTTAAAGCCAGTTTCACAAAACTCTTTTGGAATTGCATTCTGTGCTTATTTTTCTTAGTAAGCTATGATGTATTGGCCAGTTTTAACCCAGTTTGAGAGAAGGATAGAGAGAGATCAAAAAGACGATGTTTCTACAAGCTCTGTGAAAAATCAGTAGGAGTCTGAAAAAAATGATATAGGGAAAACATCCACGTTAAATGTTTCCAACACAAAAAGCCAAGCGTGACATCAATAGCTAGCTGTGTCTTCTGAGTGGCCAACATGAACACATATACTTGTTAACCAGGCAAAACATGTACCCTTCATTGAGGGACACAAGGACAAGCTGAGAGCAGTGGCTGAAAAGGGACAACTGGGCAACTGGAAGCATTACAGAATTATAAACTTCAACGAGAATAAAAGAAGAGTTGGAATTACTGGAGTACAGGGGTCAAGGGAAATGGGCTTTCATTTAATAGGCCTCATGAAAAAACACGTTCTCTTCCCCTCTACCTTGACTGAGATGCCAGACTTACTAGTACTAAATGGTAACGTCTGCAAACCTCTGCATTTTAAAGCTCCAGACCAGTAATTTAGGAGAGAGGATACTTCTTTCACCAACAGCACGCTAAGGCTACAAAAGTTTGTAATATGAAGATAATTTCAAATACTTGCCGGGCTATTGAGCTGTGACCTAAGCTATCTTACATATTCTAAGATAATTGCACAGTGAAAGCAAAAATGGATTCACTACAAATCTCAGGCCTCCAGATTTTGTACCTATTGGAATTTAAATAGGTATCAGATATAAACAAGTTCAAACCAGAACGGAAGGAGAGGAAAAAAAAAGCCTGAACAAGTTTCTCACTTTTTGCTATTTTCTTTGCCTTTTGGAATGCTCCCCATCTGAGAAAATCAAATTAAATTTAACAAAGCAGATTTTTCTACTGCCCTACATCGCAGATAAAGACACGCAAAGGAAGAATTTTAGGTCATCTGCACTACAGATAACCTAGGTATTTCCATATTAGGAGATAATTCCTCAGTTATGGATGGAAATGGTACTCTATGCTGGCAAGATCCTCAAGGGTAAACATTATTTTCACTAATGAAAGGTCTCAAATTTCGCTTTAACTAATGTGGTGGTAAACATTATAACATTTAAGATTGAGAAGCCTAGCTAGGAAATCATGTTTACCAAAAGAACTTTCCTTTTAACTAAAAGCTAACAGTTTGTGATTGTTTGTAACTCCCCCCTTCCAAGCGAAGGTCATAGTGGGTGTGCCAGCCTCACAGGCTCTACCAAGATCCCTCTCACCGTACTGTCATGTTATCTTCTCTTTGATTATTTCTCAAAATTACAGGAGTTAGCAAGCTTCTTAAGCTAAGGAACTGGACAGAGCATGCGTGGTGACTTCCATAGCAAGTGAAGATGTTTTAGCCAATTATATAAGGGAATGACAACGCATACGTATTAGAAAGATGAATATAATTCAAGCTTTCTGTATAAATATCTGGTGATCTAGGATGTTGGTGTGCTGGTTTTGACCCAGCACCCATGATGAGCTCTCATGAGAATGAAGAAAATACCTTCACCTTGTAAGTGTTGCATACCAGGAGACAGACACAGTTTTGGGAAAACAGGAACTACTCTGGGAATACAACATTGTGCATTTAACTTCAATACAGATACTGTTTCCCCTTCTTGCTTATAAGAATGCTATAGTTTAATCACAGTAATTCCTAACTTTTTCTCCCTAATAGGCCCATTAGAACTAACATTCTGTCAAGACAGAAGTTAGAATGCTTTTGACATAATGTCTTTGGCAGTACAGCTTGAGCTGTTTCTTCTCCCCTTTAGAGGCTTTTAAACTGCTTAGGAAGTTATTTTGAAGTTTTCCTTTTAATCGACATTATCTTGACTTGTTCAGAATTTTAGACCTTCCTTCCTCAGCTTCTGGTAAGTGTGCCAGATGAGTTCCATTCATGTAGAGTCCTACAGACTCTATGATCATTTTCAAATACTAAGAATTCAGCGGGTTTTTCAGATAACTCCACAGTTAGCCTACTATAAATTTCATCCCATTATCCCAATTTAGATGTGCAGTTTATTTAAATATTCTAGACCTATTATTTTCATTGTGCTAATGGTGATCATCAGAGAATGACAGAATGGTAGGGGTTGGAAGGGACCTCCAGAGATCACCTAGTCCAACCCCCCTCCTAAAGCAGGCTCACCTAGAGCAGGTTGCCCAGGATTGTGTCCAGGAAGGGTTGAAAGTCTTCAGGGAAGGAGACCCCACGGCCTCTCTCGGCAGCCTGCTCCAGTGCTCTGTCACCCTCACGGGAAAGAAGTTTTTCCTGATCGTGCTAGTGACCACATGATCACCATTAATTTAAAAATCTGAAAGCAAAGGTATTAAACATTTCAGCCTTATTTAGTTCATCCATTATTTCCTTATCATTTGGTTACACACTGGAGCCGTACTTTCCTTTAGCTTTCCCCATTTTCAGATGTGATTTCACAGTATTTCTAGAATAAGTAATATTCCTTAACTAGTCCAAACATTCTTGTGTTATTATTTTATATCCACTCCTAACGTTATCTTCTTCCATGTTCATGCACAATTCTCTTTTGATCTTCAGGTCGCTGAAAGGCCCTGGTAAATATACGTTTGGTATCTAGCTCTCCTTTCAACACCAAGCAGACCATTACTGTGCCCTCAGGATGTCTGCCTTTTCAAAACTGCCATCTGTCTACCCTGTGCTCTTTTGCTCTCAGTGAGATGTTTTCCTCAAGGAATTTTTCATATACCAACTAACAGATACTAACTCCAACTAATAATACTAACCTCATAGATTTTTTAAAATCCAGATTTCTACTCTTCTAAGGATTTTTTTTTCCTCTAGATATGCTACCTGGGCTTTCACAATCACTTTCATCCTAACTACTAACCTGTTCAATTGCACCTAGCTCCTCAGAAGTCTAAAATAGCTTCATCCTCAGTGTTACTCCCAAAAACAGAACCACTCACAACCTTCATGGGCGCATTGCTTAATTCTGTGCTACCAAAGTCCTTTTTGCAGATTCAGAAAACTTGCAACAGCAACTAAGTTTACCCATGGCCAAGCCAAACTGTCAAACACATTGCAAAATTCTCCGCGTACCTTTGTCAACACCTATTGCCTGTCCAAGCTCCTTTTTTTAAAAAGGCAGAACTGTTCAAATCAAAATCCAAGATGGGATATGAAAACAAACACCAGAAGTATTTCCAGTAATAAAGATGATTATTTCTCATAATGTAAGGTGAGAAAAGAAAACAGGAATTACAGCACTGACATAAGACAGCATCTGCACTTTTCTTAGTACACTCTGTCCCTAAGCAGTCCTTTAGCACTGTGGAACCATAACAGGGTCTGGGTGAACAAAAAAAGAAGGTGATAATTAAGCAATTACGCACCATCTTGCTCTTCAGCCCATGATCTGCTTGATGTATTCAGTGAGACTAACACATTACCTCCTATGACATACAGGATCTCACTACAGCTTCCAATAGTGTTGACAGTGGAGCACTTGGGCAGCTCCACAAGCAGAACGTGAAACAATATTAATTGTAAAGCACAACTGGGACATAACTGCAGGGCCAATTACCTGCCCCTGAGGCAAACCAAGAAACAGTGAATAACTTCTTTCACCCCTTCTTTAGAATCCCTTTCAGGTAATTCAAATAAGCCCCTCATTTTCATTTTCTTTCCTCACTGGAAGCGGAAAAAACCACAAACGCTGTTTTCAACAAAAGCAGGACACTTGCACTCAAATTATGAATTAGGTTTACTACTTTGATGGCCTCATTCTCATTTTCTTCATGTAATCCACGCCTGAGAGAACATTCTTTGACTGACCATGTAATTTACACCCAGGCAAAGTGTAAATGATAAAACGCTAGCACTGTTTCACAAAAGGAGATAATTACAATCTAACACTGTTTTGCATCCACTGTGAACAGGTGTAAATAACTGAAGAAGATATAAAGTTATGGAAAACATAGTGAATAACTTTTTTGTCCATGAGTCCTTAGTCCTTTTAGTATTGAGAGGTTAAACAGACTGTATATCATCATGCAAAAAACCCTACAAAACATATTTAACATAAAGATCTACTGTAAAATAGTCAAGTAAAATATATCCCCCTGAGACCCAGACACAGACAAGGCCTTTCAGCATGTTTATCAGGCATTTTGGGGAGACACAAAAAGTAAAAAGATAAATAAATTATAATTCCAACTGAATTTTAATCTACGTATATTCATATAGTTTAAATATGTAACATAAAAGCAGTCAGGCT
>JAVSBS010012184.1:0-62482 GCA_033124195.1 Coracias cyanogaster
AGGTCAGGCTGACAGGCCTGTAGTTCCCCGGATCATCCTTCCTGCCCTTCTTATAGATGGGTGTCACATTAGCAAGTCTCCAGTCATCTGGGACCTCCCCAGTTGACCAGGATTGCTGATAAATGATGGAGAGAGGCTTGGCAAGTTCCTCTGCCAGCTCCCTCAGCACTCTCGAGTGGATCCCATCTGGCCCCATAGACTTGTGGGTTTCCAGTTGGCTTAGAAGGTCATTAATTACCACTTCCATATTAAATCCTCACAGAAAACTTTCAGAGATTTCAGAGTTAGTGTTTAGATTTAGCAGTGTCTTGTGGTACTGAAAGGAATCCTACATATGCCAGCAGAAAGAGGCATGTGCTGTCCAACAGTGTAGATGCAGACAGCTTTATACAGGAGTTCAAGAGAAAAGACTTATGATATAGAAATGAAGAAAAAGAATGTTTTAAAGGTAAATTCAGTAATGCTTAGGCTTACTTAAGGAGCTGCAACATGTCACCCAATTAGATCATATACCTGCTATTAGTGACATGATGAAAAGTAGATTTAAGGGAATCTGACAGGAGCAGCAGAAGAAAATTAGCACTGTATGAACTCTGACTTGAAGTGTACAGAAGAAAAGATGAGATCAGTGAAGGATGTTGGGGAGTACAATGAGTAATGACAGGAAACTATGAGAGATAGACTTACTGGATCAAAACCAAAACTATTCAAGGAATATACTACTTCTGACAACACATCATTAGACAAGAGGAAGAGATACTCAAGCAGAAAGAGATTTTTAAAACCCCCACGGACTATCTTTAAAAAATTTCATTGAATAAAATGGAAAATTAGAAGTGACTTGACAAAGAAGGAAGGACAGACCAGCCTGAAGTTTTAACTATAACTGCTCAAAACAGGTCATTTGCATAAGATATGTTAACACTAAGACAAAAGACAGATGATAGGGAAAATGTGAATTCAGACAATAAAATATGTGACCTGACCTCATTAATTGTAAATCACGTATCAGAGGATACATCTAACTGTCTGGAGATGAGTATAAATTGCTACATTAGAAAGTGGGCAGTAATGTGCAGCAAGAAGAAAAGAATGTTATCTTCATAAGATAGAAAGATATAGAAAACAAGAAATGAAAAAGCATTACCAATTTCTTCAAATGTTACTGTTAATGGAATTGGAAGACCAGATGTGGCCATAGCAAGGAAAGGCAGAGATCCTTATCACATTGAAGGTGCAGAGAATACTGAACAGAACGATCAGCAATGATAAGAATTAGGGAGAATATGGGGGATGGAAAGCAGAAATGGAACATCCGTCATTTCTAGTGCACTTGGATTTTATCATAAGGATAACACATCAGTACTATGTAAATTGGAAGTCAGCTCTATCCTAGAAAGTCTTTTTGCAGTTGAGGCCAAAAAAAAGTGCCAAATTTGTCCTCAATTCATAGTGTGTCTTAAACACACCCATCTGGTAAATTATGTCTTAGAATTAAGGGTACAATCCATCTTATGTCTGCTCAGTAAATTGCTACATTATCCCGATGACAGGTTTTTGTTGTTTCATAGAAGAGGGCACACCCACATCCACATATACTGGTTATGTATTTTTTAAAAGGAGAAAGCAAGGGCCGGGGGGGGGGGGAATCTTATTTTATAAAGGAAACCTTCAAAATCTAAAATATATTTGGCAACACTGACAGAAATTATACAAAATTGTGCAATTTTTCAGCATTAACTCTCACTGACAGAGACATTCTTTTTCGCTAGGGAGGAAGAAAGCAGGGATATGTGTAACATACACATTGATCTAAGGTATATTCATACTAACATTTTTATTCATCCAAAGATCCCAAACTCTCAATCTTTCTGTACTTACATGTATCAGGGATCTGTTTCTATGTTTCACCTTTTCAAGCTGGGACCCTTCTGGCTGGATGAGTCAGAATAACAATGCAATAGTTCAGGGGGTCATAGATTTTGGTTTTTTTTATGAAGCCAAGGAAATTTAATATGTGACAGAATTTCCTTTATTGTACTGTAATATGAAGACACATATGACATCAGAGCACATGCAGCACACTCCAGGCTCTGACTCACTCTTTCTTTCAGCAGTCATAGCCAGATATAGGTTAAGACCACAACATATTGTTCTTTTAATTTATGATTATTTATAGAAATATTTTTTTTCAAAGTGGAAGGAAGTTGAAATGGAGAGAAGGAAACAAACCTCAGCATCAGTAAAATATACCAAATGGATTAAAATAAGAGAAAGATAGAAAAAGCACAGATTGAGTGGTCTGTAGGCAGGTGCCAGAGCTATTGGACTGAGCCCCAATGAGGCTAAGCTGCACAGGGCATGAAAACTCACTGAATGAACTCGGCCTGAGAAGTCCCTGGAAGTAACAGTGTGAAATGTTATCAAGAGTTACAGAAAACACTGTAGGAGATGTGTGAATTTCACAGATGGTTAAGGAGAAGTTACACGTGAAATAGTAGTAGGGAGTCAAGTCTTGACAGTTCAGCAGCCCCTGGGTGACCAGATCAGTAATACCATATAAGGTTAAAATTACCTAAGCAATGATAACAGAATACCACTACGGATATGAATGTTCCCAAACTAGCACAAATGGGGAAAAAGTAGTTAGGGATTGGTTGTTTATCTGGGAGAGGATCAAGGAAGAGAAATGTAGGTGCAAGAGTGGAGAGAGGAAGGAACAAAAAAAAGGGGTAATAACGTGCAAATTATACAACCAGTGCTGCCCAGGGGTATCTGTCAAGCAGCTCTGTACTTGATTAGCATAGCCAGAGCACGCAAATAAATCAAACCACTATTCTGAACAGCCAACTGAAGTCAAACATGCCTCTGCAGTCAGGAGGACAGGTTAGCGAGGTAGTTTTCTTCCCCAGGCAAACAGGAGAGTGAAGAGAGGAATGTAACCTATTACGCGCCCCCCCAGCCCCCTCCTCACCAATCCAGCCTCCTTGGCACTTGTGGGGAGGAGATGTGGAGTGGAGGGGCTGCAGCTGCCCCCCTCTCCCTGCCCCCACTGCAGAGACATCTCCAGGCCCCAGTGCCCCCCCAGTCTCCATCCTCCTGAAGGGAGGAACGTAGCCTTGAAGCTTAGAAGCTAACTTAGCGAAGCATTACTCAGTTGTCTTAGAGCAGACATAACCAAAGCATCATTCATTTATTTAAGGCAGACACAACTATAGGGCCTTTTGTGTAAGCTAACTGCAAAAGATTGAGGGAGATGGAACACCTGCCTTATCAAGGACATAGTATCAGAAGAACTAGTTCGAGCCAACTATGCAACCTGGAAGAGGACCAAGACTCTAAGGAGACTGTGAAGGACTTAGTGCAAGACGACGTTATCTCTGAGGAAGAGCATTTACTTCTACACAAAAAGGCGGGTTGACCACCAGAAGACCACCATCACATTGTACTGCACAGGTGCAAGTGGGAGGAGACCTGATACGAAGCGGGGTAGGTTACACATATGTACAGGTGTAATAGAAACTAATGAATATGTAATTTTTTATTGATTATAAGCAAGATGCAGAGCCATGCTGGTGTGCACGTTTTTGGAGGCACTAGCCCCCGTGCACCCGCCAGAGAATAAACATACCTCCTCATAAACTCTCTGCAAGTTTTTGAGCTCATTTCCGTGAATCAAGAGTACCAGTATGGATGACCCAAGCACTCTGGCATCGCCCTGAGGGTGCCTATACCAAGCCTAGTGGCATCAGCCACTGCCCCACACTTTCTAGGAGTGAGCTTCTGAGATGCTGCATCATATGTCTTACTGGTTGCAGATGCAAATGTTGCAGATGCAAATGTTTAAGTGGATGATAAAGATTGATGACATTTGTCATCCTGTGCTGGTAGGTAAAATAAGGCAAGTGCATGCCAGTCCTGGTGAAGATACTTATAATCCGGAATGAACTTCAACGATATTCAGTCTGTTGCTTCCTCTGGGACACTGTTCTTAGGAGAAGAAAGAGAAGGAGGGGCACCTCAACACAGTAGGACTTGTTTCTTCTGCTCAGTTTTTATAATGTCTTCTGAATTATAGATGCACCAAAGGATAATGTGTTTCTTAAACTTAAAGGCTTTGATTACTGCTGCAATTTAAATGGATAAACTTTAGCAAATCTAGTCCGGCTCTTTGTCAATGAAAAAGTGCTTGCTACTATGCATTTCTTAAATCTTTCCCATTCTCCCACTAAGGTCCCAAGACACAGTGTAAACTTTACTACTTTTCAGAAACGTCTAGAGCTTATCAAAGTCACCAGTCAGGAAGATTTTCTTCTCAAAATGGGGTTTTGTCTTGTTACTTTGACTGTATTTCTCCTTATTGTTATTAAAGCAAATTTCTAGCAGTGATGCAAAAGTTACAAACCAAAACTGGAACAACGCTATGCTGACATTGATTATTTCAACAGAGCTAATAGACTATCTCCCACACAATTGTCACCTATCCCAAAAGATTTAGACTTTTCTTCACTTTCATTATCCTATAAAGTATCGTCACTTCTCTTAGTTAAATATTGGAAGACCTCTGTCATAGTTCCAGTAGCTACTAATTACATCCAAGATGCCTTATGTATGTGTGGCACTTCATCTTCTTTAGGAAGTCAGTATTTTTGTCTCTCTCATCATTATAATTTATTTTCTCAGATTTTCCACTAATAATTTATGTAGGAACATGGTGTTCAGAAAGGAATGCAGTGTTGCAGCACAGCTGTTTTGAAATTGAAAGTTACCAACCTGTTTTTCATACAATGTCTTTTCTTATGATAAAGACATCCTCAGATCCTGTTATTTATCCAGGGCAGATAGCAGTGAACAACGTTTAAGCAAGCAAATTTCAAAAGAGAATACATTTCAGCACACATGGGCAGAATATTTTTCAAATTTTTCATAGCAAAGCCTTCAGAATATGCAGGAGTGAGCCAAGAAGCTTTCTCTATACATTCAGTTTTAAGTGACAAAACCAGTATTATTTAAATTGGCAAATAGTGCCACAATTGAAGACACAATTTAGGATCATTTAAGTGAGTCACATTATCCTTTTCTTTCTCATTATTTATTGTTTATGCACTTTATTCAGATTTACAAGCATGTTCAGCTGACTGTGGACCAACACAAGATTTTGAAAAAAGTGAAGCTCTGTTCTTGCACATCTTGGTCAAAATATGCCCCTAACCATTTGTCTAATAGCTCTTAGCTCTCCAGAGTAACATGTGAAGAAGCAAAAAGCTGATACTTGTTTAGTAATGCAATGGATTTGCTTTAATCTCAGTGCAAGATCAGTGTCTGCATGCCACATTATGCTTCAAGATCCTCTGTCTGAGGATCTGGTCACCCAGATATCACCAGCAGTTGCTGAGCATGGCTGCTGTAGACCTCACCTTTCATCGCCCTGAATTTAAATGCTGTCAATAATAAAATATTTGGCAAGATTTCTCTGCAAAGCTATCACATCCCAGAGAGCATGAGAACACAGAAAGAGCTAGAACAGAACTAAAAAATGAACTTCACTCAGTTACAATCTTTTCCTTTAACTTCAGTTCCTAAAGAAATTTTTTCTCTCTCTCCAAAATCTATGCATTTAGAAGTTTCTGATGGGGCTGTTTCCTGCTATATCATAACCTCTGATGATGCCAAGTTCATTCTAAGGTAACAAACTGTATTTTCTACTTACAGCCATAAAAGATACTTCCATTTAGAATATGAATCTCAATCAAATATAGCCTATAAAGTAGCAATTATAGTTTAGTCTGGTAACCTCCGTCATCCCTGGGGAGACATAGGCACCTTCAGAGCAGTGCTTTATTACATCTGCTGATAGGTGTCCAAGGCAGGCAAGACCGAGGCTTTCATGCTCTCTTAATTATTGGCAGATCATAGATGCCTAAATTTTTAGAAGACTGTCACTGGGTGAGATGAATCCCACTTTTATTTATGGGTGTTAAATATTTAAGAGCTTTACCATCCTCTTCACAACACTAAGGACTATGATAGACATGGCCTCGTTTCTGTGTGCATATGAGTATGCATATACATATGTATACACACACCCCCAGAATCATAGATTGGCTTGGATTGGAAAGGATCCTAAAGATCATCCAAACCTGACCAGGAAGGACAAGAAATCCCATTTTACACTGAAAGAATTAAGCCAGGAAGAGTTTACTGTATTTCTTAAAGAAATTTAGGAAATCACTGCACAGCCAAGACTAGCTCTAAGTTCTTCTCAGGTATCTTACCCACTAAATTATCCAGCTGTAGTTTGCTTCCCATGGCTGACTGCTATTCAGCTTGGCATTTTAAGTGCAGAACTATTAATACTAGGGCTTTGAAACCAGCAAGCGTATGAGGTACTCTAAAAGGTTTAGCTAAATTCTGTGAATATGTCTACCCAAAAATCTGCAGCATAGTGGGAACATATTAAGTGGGCTGGCAAGAATGCTGCTGAAGTTTTACTTCATTGCTAGCAGCTGTGCAGTATTAAAACTAGTCTATATATCACTAAGCAAACTACATTTTTGCATCAACATTTCTAGCCTAAGAGAAAGGGTGTTTAGAGCACACAGAAGGAAAAGGGTTTGGCATGCCTTCATTGTAATTCATAGGAGATACTTGTACTAACCCTACAAGATCAAAGAATTACCATGGTGTGGAAGTGCTGTTTTATTATGCAGTGCTTCTTAAGGTTGCCTAAAGTAGAAGTTTTTAAATACAGTAACTTCTATGACTTCTTTATAGCTCCATGTACAGTTAATGCAGAGAGGAAGGAAGCAGTGCAGAAGAAGGGGAAAATAAGTGTTAACAGGGAGGGTTTTCTTCTGAAGTATTGGTACTTTGTAGTCACACTTTGTAGAATTATTTCTATTTAATTATGTGTTTCACAATATACGCTTTCAAAAGAGCTGAAAAAGCTGGCAAAACAATGGAAAGAAGGAAGAATGTAAAACAAATGGTAGATAACCAATGAAATCCTAAAGTGGTAATGAAATATTTCTCGCAAAGACACTTCCAATATTCAAAAGTTTAGACAGAAATAATGAGGATAAGTGCAAGGATACCAACACAGAGATAAAATAATGGTTGATGAAATTTGATTCAGATTACATTTGCCCTTCATCTGAAAAAGAACAGATGCTTCAGCTAGTTCCAAACTATGAAACTGTAACTTCAAAACATATTCCTCCCTCCAGTAAGCAGATTTAAAATTTAAATTAACGTCTCTATGTTGTAAGCAGGTCAAATAATTTTTTTCTCAGAAGAACAGACTCACATGCTTTCTGTCAAGGCACACGTCTCAGAAAATATATTTTGCTTGCAAGGAGTTGTGAGTGATCACTTAATTGAAGTCCTTTATTGTCATGCAGATAGGCGTAACACTTATCAAAAAGCATAGACATTCATAGTGTTAAAAGAATATGAGCAGTTCTCTCCCTGACTGATTTACCAGAAATTAATAAATTTAGTAGAATTGACTCCTTGACACATGATATACCATAGTGTTGTCAATCCTGACCTAAATCACATGGTTAGTCACTCACTATATCGGGTTCTAAATTTTATTACCTAGTTCAGAAACTAAGCACAATGAAAAAAACTATTAAAAAAAAAAAAAAAAGAAAATCTTATCTCAGACGAAGGGGAAAACCAAACACTACATCATTTATTCTTCAAATTCTAAAACTTTTCTTCAGGCAGGATGACAATGTTCATTTTGAGAAATTTCAGCTCCAGCTGACACAGAAGTTGTGAATGGAAAACCATAGAAATTCTGTCACATTTCTTTCCTATTTCATCTATTACGATAGGAGAAGAGAGACACAGAGAGAGAAACAGAATATACTGTAGAACATTGTGTCTTCTTGCTCACTTTTAGTGTGGAATACAGTAATATATATACATTTACACAATAAGCATTTCAGTTGGGGGGGGGAGGTGTGACAATTCCTGAGTGAATTGGTAAAGAATCATGAAAGAATCCTATAGTACCATGTTACTTTAAAAGACATACGCATAATAAGAAGCAGGTCTAAATAGGCATGGAGCTGCACAGTTTACATTCTCAAATCTTTTTCCCGTACAAAATTACACTTACTAATTTATAGGCATGGTTCCATTGCATATCCATCCTGTACTTGTCCCACTGTGTCTACAGGAACATTGTAATGACAACAGTTTTACCTGGGGTGAAATGAATAAGAGGAAGTTGGAAACTAAATCAATACTAGTGCAATTACAGGAAAAAAAAAAATCTTAATCTCATATCACAACATTGCAGAAGTTGAGTGAAGTTGAAGGAGAACTTATTGACACATACAAGGAAACTAAAGGAATACACATACAAACAACACCGTTACCAATGAAGTGAAGATGTCCAGAGGAAATATTTCAAACTGTCAGGTAGAAAGATGAGAAGAATACAATGACAAATGAACTACGTAAGGCTGATTTCTAGAAAGAGCAATAGAAAAGGGAGCCATCATATGAGCCTTTCACAAAGTAGATTGAAAAAAGAACGTGTGAATGGAATGATGTGATTAATCAAAAGTAAGCACAGATCACTGAGGAGGAAGTTCAAAGAAGATTGAGAAAATTGCCTAATTGAAAGCACCAGGAAAAATAACAGAATCACCAATCATCAACTAACAAACTTTACAAACTAGTACCCTCAATTCAAAATACACATACCAGCAGCTAGGAAAACGTATATTTAGCTAGATAATAGCAGAAAGGATTCAATTAATTAAAAAGATGGAGAATGTGTTACCCTAGATCAGGCTCACGTGTGAATTTGATGCTTCCAGAGAACGTGCACAACACAGGGATGTCATAATATATTGCCTATCCCTTTGGAATGGGCCTGCATTAGCCCATGGAGTGAAAATGTTTTCTTGGCGGCTAAAAGTCGGTCAGGCTATCTTAGCCATCACAGAAACATGATAATTTCTAGCAAATGAGTTGTTATATCAGTGAAATAGACTGAGGAAAGAAGGTAGGCCTGCCAGCAGGTCAGAATAGCCTTTTCCAGGAAAAAAAGACAGCTATGTTTCAAGAACTCACCAGAGAGGATTCCTCCAAATGTTTTGAAGAAATCTTTAGATTAAATTTGTCTGAGACCAGGCAAATAGAAATACTGTGATGAATCAATTTGAGCAGGAGAAAGCTGGGGGGAAAAGACATTTTTCTGTACCTTGCAAGACCAGTCAAAAAACCCGAGCTCATAACCCATCTGTGTCACAGTCACCCATTATTGTTCTATTATTTCATTCCTCTTGTCCCCTTTCTGTCTCAGCTTTCACTTTTTCTGTATTTCAACTCATATTCCTTTTCTGCTGCAAATAACTGTCACCATGTGGTTCAGTAAGAATGGTTTTCTGCTTCTGATTTGATAAACACCTATAAATTCAGATATTTGGGTCAGATATTTTTCTGATATGACAACATCTTTTTTTGTGAAGCTCTAAGGGTACTGCCAGCAGATTTCAAATTCTGCAGGATCAAAATCTATTGTTCAAATGCAGAGATCCAATACATGTTTTCTAAATTTCATGTACTCTTTTAGCTAACTAACTCTTTAGTTATATCTGAAAGTTAGAAGGTTTTGTTATGAACTTGAAAATCTTGGCTAAATATTGTTTGTATCACTATGCTAGAATCAACTTGAATAGCCTTCTGGGGTCATTAGAAAAAGGCAATATCACTTGGCAGATCATTAATTGTAATGCTGAAAATGCAGGGGAAAAAAGATGTGATTATTCATGTTGTCTTGAACAAATCATTAATCTTTCATTTGCAGCTCAGCAAACTGGAGATGATAGGTGGTTTGGGCTCTGTAGAGGGCAAGTGTTATAAGGATGTAAATATTAGGTATCTTTCTTTTATTACTGTCACCAGTTCACAGGAGGAACTTGGCAACAAGTAAGAGACCGCATTGTTGTTCATTTCCAATATAAAAAGTTCTGGCTGACTGACTATCTGAGAAATTGTTCTTTTTCCATATAATCTAGTGCCAGGAGAGGAAACAAAAAAGTAACACTTCAAGCAGCTCTAGTTAATAGGAATTCGTTCAGGCAATTAGGTGGTCTTCAGTTAGATGAATGTAGGCAACACCTGCACTGATAATATTTTAAGAATGTTCTCCTCACTACTTGCAAATCTGCAGAACAGATGTGAACAAATTTAAGCCTTCAAAATATTGCTGCTTTATTTATGACTACTGAAGGATTAGTAGAAAGTAGAGGATAATGAAAATAGCTTGTACTGCTTTTTTGTTAATCCAGATTAACAGTAAGCATAATTCAAATACCTCTACACATCCACTCTGCTCCCCAGCCAAGTATCCTGAAGTAAAGCAGCTTTGCTGCTTGTACCTGGATTTTGATGACTTCATCCCTACCTGATACACACAGCAGTATGGAGGAACTGTCTGTCATAGATATTGACACACCAAGGGAAGCATGTGCATGAGTTTAAAGATACATCAAGTTAGGATAGTCTAAAGTCTCCTCTCAAAATTGCTCAGTATTAGAGCAGATCTTGTACAGCTCTTAGCAAAGAGCTAGTTCTAGGCTCCTGCAGCTTTACACTGCCAGTCCCCCATGAATTAGGCAACAAGGCTACTAATCCATATTTGAAGGGAATTAAGACATCTGTGTTCTGCAGTCATCTCCAAAGAACAACAAACTTCATATCTCCACACAGATTTGTTTTACATCAAGGTAACTTTTGATATATTTGGCATCCAACTGCTACTCCTTTTCTATTCTACAGGTTTTACCAGCTGTACTTCTGGTGCATTCAAATGAGGGGGCACTTCAAATTACTCCTCTGAGCATATGTGTTTCCATGCACTAAGTTATCCAAGACCCATGTGTACAGATCCTCACAAGGAAACCTCTGTCAATGGAGGTTTACTTAACACTTACTTCTTAAAACCCCAGATCCTGTCAGCATAGACCTGTGCCTGGAGAAACACTGGACAGAGTTCTGGCCCTTCTGCCCCACTCACAGGACACAATGGCAAAAGCTGCTATAATTCTGCCCTCTCAGGACTGGGGCATGAAGGAGGTCTTGGCCTTGTGTTCTTTCCTGTTTACATAGAACAATTCCACGTTCTTCTACATCCCCTGTTAGCTAACCTTAGTCTCCCCACCATCTACAACTGCCAACTAGCAGCAAAATAATCAGGTCCTCGTTAATTAAAGAGCAACAATGAGACCTATTACTGTAGGAAAACAAGAAGAAATAGCTTACCAAGAAACTGGGTCTTCAGATAGGGCTGGCGCATAAGCTACAGCACCCTCTCAGCTGAGGTCAGGAAGACATTTTTTCTGCTCACAGGATGCAATAGAGCCAGAAAATGAACCAGAGCTTTCCTGCCAGCAGAGGAGAGGAGATATCAGGATATTCACACAAAATGATCCCGGAATGAGTTCAAAACAATATAATTCCTATGCTGCTTCAGTTTATCGCCTTCTGTGGCCTCTTCAGATTTAAGATTTGCTAATCAGAACACTTGCCACCATTTATTTACCTACAACAACATTTACTGAAACATGCAAATTTAGCAAACAAGTTTCTTTTTCCCAAAATCTCTGGATTTCTTAAGCTTTTATCTTAAATGATATGCTGCTTTTAGTGCTCTGTAAGTGGCCCTTTGATTTTCAAGTTTTCTGAGAACGTTGAAAATAAACCGCAGTGTTCTGTAGATTTCAAAGCTACTACAGATTTACCAGCACAACTGAAAGCCAAATTTGGCTTACCATTTGTCATTACTTACTGAGTTTATGGATGAACTGCCTAATGTGATCAATGATACATAATACCAAATATTGCTGTACATAGCCAAATATTCAGAATGCTTTGCAGTTGTCACTGGGCTGCACAAATGGCAGGAATAGTTCATCCAAATCCAGATACAAAAATCAATCTGAATTATCTGCCAAAAAAAAAATAAAATAAATGCATTATTTTCACCCCTTCCTAATAGTGTGTGTTTCCGTTGTATTCAAGCCAGCGAGTTGGCTGTGGTTATGTGAGTGAGGTCCTCTGTGAAATATACTTTTGCATTATTTACCACTTCCCCCAAATTACGTGCCTACTAAAAGCACAGTGTTGGTAGATCAAACCAAAGATCTTTCTCATGCCGTATTGTTCAGCTGTAGTCCTACGTGGCCAGCAATCTTCTCTTTGCACTGAATGCTCTAGCAGTTTGTAGCAGTGGGAAGTCATGGAGCAAGCAGACTCAATCAACCAGCCAGCATGGAAAAGGTCCTCTGAGAGATGCCTAAAAGAGCATTTGTGGTTTCTCATTCTGAGCTTTTGATTCTGGATGGAGGAATATGAAAAAAATATTAATAATGAGAAAAATACATTATTATTAAAGCTCCCTGCTAGTAGTTCAATGTCTTCATTCTGATGAGAGTTCATTGAGATTTGTATTACTTCATGTGTTGGGTTTGTGTCTGGCGGGGTTTTTGGTAGCAGAGAGGGCTACTGGCGTGGCTGCTGTAAGAAGCTTCAAGAAGCTCTCCCCAGCTCCAAGACAGACCCAGCTGTAGAATTCCTCCTGCAGCCCATGGAAGACCCCACACTGGAAGAGGTGGATGCATGAGAAGAAAGCCATAATTCTGAGGGAAGCACATGCTGGAGCAGTCAGTCACTGGGTGGACTAAAGCCCATAGAAGAGACCCACACTTCAGAAGTGACTGTCTTCATTTGGAGGGATGCTACGTTGCAGCGGGACTGTGAGGAGTCCTCCTCCTCAGGAGGAAGGAGCAGCTGGCCAAACATCTGAACAAACTGACAGAAACCCCAATTTCCTGCCCCTTGCACCACTGTGGGGGAAGAGGTAGAGAAGCATGAGCAGAGCTGAACCCAGTGAATAAGGAAGGGGTGGGAGGAAGGTGTTTGTAAGGTCTAGTTTTGTTTCTTACTGTCCTACCCTGATTCAATTGGTAAATTGGTGGTGGTGGTGTTTAAATTAAATTGATTTTGTTTCCCCAGCTCCGTGTTTCAGGTCTCTCTTGAAAAGCAAGAAAATGTAAATAGCAAATCTTTACAAACTTGATTCCATTCTCTGTTGCTAGTTTGTGCTTTCAGGTGTCAATGAGATGTGATTGGTACAAAACAACAGGGATGTTTTAGCAGACATGTATGAAAACACATCCAGTGATGAAGCATCCACAACATCCCTGGGCAACCTGTTTCAGTGTTTCACCATCCTCAGAGTGAAGAACTTCTTCTTGATTGCCAGTTTATTTAAATCTACCCTCTTCCAGTTTGAACCCATTACTCTTCACCCAATTACTACAGGCCTTTGTGAAATGTCCCTCCCTAGCTTTCTTGTAGGCCCCTTTCAGACACTGAAAGGCTGCAATAAGGTCTCCCTAGAGCCATCTCTTCTCCAGGCTGAACAATCCCAACTCTCTCAACCTGTCCTCATAGGAGAGGTGTTCTAGCCCTCTGATCACCTTTGCAGCCCTCCTCTGGACCCACTCCCATAGATCCATGTCCTTCTTGTATTGGGGGATCCAGAGCTGGACACAGTACTCTGGGAAGGGTCTCACAAGAGCGGAGTAGAGAAGGAGACTCACCTCCCTCAATCTGCTGGCCACACTTATTTTGATGCAGCCCAGGATGCAGTTAGGCTGTTTCAAGTCTATTTATCAGGCTGTCTGAAACATGACTAATAATACACAGTGAGACTAGATTCTTATTTTTCCAGTCTAATAAACAACAATTCTCTCTCACCTTGCTTTATGCTATTTTCTTTGAAGCCGAAAGAAAAGATGATTTCATACCATTATCATTCTTCACTCCTCCAATCTCTTCTAAAAATCTTATCAATATTTCAGAGAAATAGTTGAAAAATTGGGCGCTTGGAAAACTAAGAGGAGATTTATGTCAAGAAGAGGTAAGTTGACCCCAGGCCTGTGCACCTAATTTCTACAGCTTTTTAAGAGAAAATCCACAGGTAGTCTGACCATACGCGTAAAATATCACATCTCTTAGATATTACCTTCCTTTTAAAATATCACATCCCTTATGTATTGCCTTCCTTTTAAAAAGCTTACCATGTTGTTAACTTCTCAAAAGGGCTTTTTGATGCTTTTTGGTTTGGTGATTTTATTTTAAATCATCTTCTATTTTCCTGCCCTATGAACAATTTCAAGAGGTGTGAAGCTGAGGACCTACAGATTGTTTGCATAGCTTTTGAATATGGCCTTTTCTATGCCCCTCAGTCTATAGGACTTTGTTGGTGCATTTTGTTCTGTGCACCTATAGCTGATGCTGTCTGCATGACATGACCTTGCACAATGTGATCTAAAGGTTTCTGAAGGACTCATTGCAGCTTGCCCATGGAAATCAGCACAGACTAGGCTATTTGAGACACTCACTTTAACAAACTCTATTTACTGCCTGAGACATCTCTCTTGCCTGACAGCAAACTGCTCCAGCAAGATGTTTCTCACGTGCAATATGCCAAACTTGTCCTTCAGAGCTTTATGAAGTGAAACATCCACTCCTATCCTATCTTATATTCTTTGTTTTCTAGAAAGTAAAAGTCCTTAAAAGCAGTTGCAAGGATCTAGCAGGTCAACTTCCTTCTCATCTAGAACTGAATTAACCTCTCCTTATCTTCTGGAAAAATAGTAAATATACACACACAGGGGTCTTTGCTTTGTGTTTCATTTGCTATAACTTTTAGAATAGAATAATGGTAAGCAGACTTGCAACAGCCACCTGATCTTCTAGAGGCAGAGGTTTTAGCCACTTTTTAATTTAATCTGTGTACATTGGTTTTTTTCTCTTTCCCTGATGAAAGAACAGTAATCTTTCAGTGATGTCCCCATGTCAGCTCTACTTCAAGGCAAGACAGAACTCCGAAAAGTCAACACATGCCATTAGATTCAGTCCAAAAAAAAAATTAATTTTACTGTAATGCAGCAGCAGCAAAGTCTGACAGTCCAGCTCAAGTATATATACTACTTTCTTTTTCAAGTAAGACTTGTGTACAAAACTTTATGAAGTCAAAATGTCAAATTTCAGAAGGAGAGGAAGGTTCTAGCTTATTGTACATTCTATGCTATATTCGCTATGTGTTTCTGCTTGGCATAGTCCTGATAAAGTAAATTACACTCGAATTTTACTGCACTTAGAAGAATACACATAGGCTTGGAAGCACAGCAAACTGCTCCAGGGATATACTTGAAATGTATTAGATTTCTCTATACAAGAAGATTATTTTCTTCTTTTATTAATTACTGTGGCATTAGGTCCTCACCAAAGTGATATTTTTTCCATATGCTGTCCCTCTTTTAAATCAATTTTATCAGCAGCCAACATGTCTTGCAGTAAATGTTGAATTTGTTATGCCAGAAGGGCCTTCCTTCCTCCTGTGCATTCCTAGCATGTCCCTGGCATGGCACGGACAAATGGCATAGACTGGCTCTCATAAGGGAGTGACAGGGGCCACAGAGCCAGGGAGAGCATGGGCAACTAGGGATGCCAGCTACCGGACTAATTTTGCTTTAATGGAAAACTGAAGCCTCTGTCACTCTTCTAAGAGATAAAACAGATTGGATTTGAACCAGGCCTTGTGCTGAGGCTCAGTGCCTCTGAAGCCTCAGATGTCTGTGAATGTCAGATGAAAGCTTGGCACTTTCCTTCCCAGGAGAAAAGGAGAGTAGGACATGGATCTAATCTAGAGTTTCCAATCACGGCCATAGATGTGAATCCCTGGTGAATACTTAGGTGTTACTGGGATTCACTCAAGCAACAGCAACTGTTTCAAAGCAAACTACCTACTGGTGCAAGCACTTACTAAACCATATCAAAACCATTATGTAATTAGTAACAAGGGGAAGGGAGATAAACTATGAGCATGGAAGATTATACAGGTGTCAGAGGTACCAAAGTCAGCAGGGTCTGAAAAAGTGTCCCCCTGCATACTCACAGCAGTAGCCAGAGTGGTCTCAGAACTATTAGCACTGGTTTCTGAAGATACTTAGAAGACAGTGAGACCCCAAAGGACTGGGAAAGAGCAAAGAGAAAATCCTTCTCAAAGAGGAAAAATGTGTATCTAAGCAATTAGTGACTATTCAACCTAACTTCAGTACCCTAAATAAAACTGAAATCAATTATTAAACAATTCATACATTTGTTAACACAAAGAGGATAATAAGAACCATCTAACATGTCTTTGTCAGAAACAAATTGTGTTCCTACAATACAATTTCCTTCTTTGACAAAATTAACTGGCTAAGTGGATGAGTGAGAAGCATGAATTGTGACGTATCTTGTCTTTATTATGGATTTGGACATAGATCTACATGATATCTTCATAGAGAAATATATTCTAGATAAAACTGCTGTACAGAAGGTTGAATAAAGAATAGTCCAAAGTCAGTTTTCTACTGAAAGGAGATTAAATGAATTCTGATAGAGATATGTCCTACATCTTAAATTCTTCAATATTTTCATTAAGATGAAAGATTATACAGAGAATATACTGGCAAAATTAACAGATGAAAGCTCTATGGATAAGAGACTTAAAATTTAAATTTATCTTAACTTCAAGAAATAATCTGAAAGAAATAAGTTGATGTATGATGTACCTCACATGCAAAGGGAAAAGATTGAATGCATAAATGCAAAACAGAGTAAAAAACTTAAAAACTACTTTAGGAAAGAAATTTCAGTGCTGCTTCAAAAACAGCAGATCTCTTTCTAACATATACTAAAGGTGCCTTTATAACTTAATAATTTTACTATATCTGGAACCATATGTCTAGCATTTATATTGAGCCACGGCTCTATATTTGAAAACTACGCTACGTGTACAAAAATCTAGACAACACGGAAAATTCATAGGAAAATAAAAAATGTAAAATATTTCAGGTATTCTGGTAAAAATAAAGTAGTAGATGTGGTTCATCAACAAATAAAACCAATGAAATAAATAGACGGTGGTTTCCATTTGCACATAGATAAAAAGTTGATATGAAGCTGACAGTAATACATTATTTGCTATGGGATTAGAACAGAATAAATTACTATAGATTGAAAACCATTTGTTTATGTATATTTGGAGGAGTTTGTAGAATCATTGAAATGCTCTTGATCTGAGATTTCCGATCAAAGAATATGGTTATACTCATCTCAGAGACATGACTTACCACTGTGTGACCAAACCTCACTAAAAATACTTGTATGGTAAATCAAAAGGAGATAATGGCTGCCCACTAAACTATCGGTAGATCACAACACCATTGAATATTATAAACTGATGGATCATCTGGCTCTGTGGCTGCCCACCCTTCAATTCCTCGCACCCAGGTGTTGGGCAGGTGGCAATGGCACAGAGACTCCCAGCTGTGGGAGCCGACTGATTCTTCAGGCAGTATCTATGCTTTGGGGAAACTGAAAACACCAGCCCTAGAGAGGGGTGAGCAGCAGAAATTCCTGGGAAAGAATATGTGACCAAGAGTGGCACAAAAAACTTTAGAAAAGGGAAAGCCTACCTGGGGTCACAGGCTGGCTGCTTGGGATGCAGACCGCTCACTTCACCTACGTGGAAGAAGAGATCTCACCTGTCACAGCAGCAAACAGTTCAAACTGTGGATACCTTTTGCACAGTCCTGTAAAGGTGCTGCTTTCTAGTCCTTCTACCTTCCACTCCTCTGCTCTGCTTGGAGCAAGAGTTGATCTCCAGGACTTTTAGCCTTACTCTGCAGCCCTGCTATACATCCAACACTCATCTCCCAGAAAACCCAATGCCTTTCCCGCTTTTCTTCCCTATCCACGCTCCCCTAATCCCTTCTCATACCTTGCCAAGGACTGTAGTTATAGCTCCAGTGCAAATAGAAAGAGGGAAAAAGATCAAGGTGATACTTAAAAGACCGCAGGAAAAGAACAGGAAACAAAAAAAGTTTTCTAGTAGAAGAAAGAGAAAGAAAAGTGAACAAACATCAAAACCATGTTGATTAAAAAAGCAGAGGAGAAAAAGAGGCAGGAAGATTATTTGGAGGAGCAAGGCAGAAAAAAGGTGAAGGGGTCAGACACTGGCAGCATGCTTTCCTTCAGATCCTGCCACTGGATTTAACATTTCCAAGGCTCATCCCTCTGCTTTCTAGTAAAATTCAGCATAATCTACTAGTAAAATGTTTCTATTTCTCCCTTGTAAAGATAAAGTGGCATGAAGGCTAGCTTTATTATTCCCGTGAGTTCCCCTGGTTGAAAACACAAGGGTTTGTTCTGTATCATTCCAACAGACAGGATTTCTGTTTTCTCAGTTCATTTTAAAGCAGTAGCAGGTGCCTTTTTGATAAGTTATTGGAAGATACTAAAAATCTGTATATAAACAAATATGCAAATTTGGAAAAATCAAGCACTCCAGTTAAAAAACAGAAAAATTAAAGAAATACTTTCATAGGCATCTTGCTACAGTTTCCTTAGTTGCTTGTTAACCAATCATTTACCTGTGTCTTAAACACTTTGCATTTTTTTCATATAAGCTGTATTGCCCTCTACAATTGCTGTCTGAAGGCAGAGGAAGAATAACAGCTCTTATTTAGCCTTTTGTTATTAACTGCAGTTATAATCTTCCCAGTTTATATTGTCTGGATACAGTATCTCCATACCATAAAGAAGGCAGCACAATATCTGATATTTAGAAACTGTAACAGTAAATATACAATAATACACAAGAAACAAGGTATTCTAAGAGTATAAATTATTGGGGAAATATTTTTCCATTTAATTCATATTTCTTTTTCCATCATATATCTAATAATCCTGAGAGAAGCCGGGCCAACAGAATTTGTACGTATTTTCTGACTATTCAACTGTCTTCTGATAAGAGTATAAACACAGTATCTCTTCTCTATGATATATTATTCTACCAGTGCCTATAGTTGCATTATACCCTCTTCCCAGAAATGAAAATGGATGTCCATATACTTTAAAGATACTTTAAAGTCTGCCTCTGTGTGAGAACATGCCCAGGATTAAGGTCATGAGAGGCCAGAGGAAAATAGGCTCTGATGGTCAAGAAACTAGATGTACTTATCTAACAAACATTTTCATGCAGTTAGATAATTCATTCCTTTTTTTCTCCAGTCTTTTGCATAATCTGTAGTGTTCCACCTCTTCTTATCCAGGTATTTAAGAGGGCTAGAGAACATTCAGATGAGCTTCATATTAGCCCCACCAGGATTTTCCTGCTTCGGTAAATGCTAAGATCTCTCCCTCTCTCTCTGTAATACCAGACAATGTCTTGTCTAAATGACAAAGGAGGAAGTTGTAAAAACTATCATCTCCTACCCAAAAACGATTATGCTGAAACAGGGAGAGTTTCGAGAAAGAAATGGTGTCTTTTATAAGCCTGACTGATAAAGTCAGGAAAATCTGCTCTGTTTTGGGTCTATCAAGCTTTGAACTATGCTAATTTGTCTACTGAAAGATATTATAACCTAAAACCTTGCACATATAATACATTAAAGCACTGCTCAATTTAAGACTGTTTTTTTTCTGAAAAACATTGAATAATTCTTTGGGATAATCTCCTGAGACAGAATATATATCAAGATAATTTAACATATCTTGTCCGTAAGTTGAAGCATTCATTGTTTAAAAACTAGAGTTTCTTTAAGGATATACTTCAGGTTCCCTAGCTTCAGTGGAACCAAAACTCTTTCTCTGTTACTTCCTGGATACATTAAATGATCTTCTAAATTGGAGCCTCTGAGTGTCTCTGTGGTGCTCTGTAACTCAAAAGTTTTCATCAGATATACATACCAAAACATTGAAACAGCTGGAACACTCCAATGTGTTATAAGAAGCTTCATTTTTAAAAGACATCCAAGCAAGATTAAATTTTTAGTGTCAACAGAGAATTCAGATAAAAACGTTCTTCTTTATATACTGTCTGTCATAAGGATTGACTGAAAAATTGAGGGGCAACAAGGGAAAGAAAAGGAAAAAAAAACCCAAACTCTCTTGAATTTTCTTTTGTCTATCCCATAGAGACCTAGTGTTTAAAAAGACAATGAGACAGATGGGTGGGAATTCACAGTCAGATCTCCGTCAGCTCAGAAGCACTGGGTGGCATTGGGTCCAGACAGAAGCAAAATATTTCTTTCTTTGGGGCATTTCAGTTTATATGGAGAATAATACTCTCCATATAACCCGTGGGAAGATCCCCTCAGTGGTAAGATAGAGTCACTAGGCACTTATTGAGTGATGTCGCAAGAGTGGAATGATGGTTCTATAGTAAAATATTAAAGACTTTTCTGGGTCCTGACATACTGGGTAGCATGAAGACACATATGCAAAGGTGGAAAGATAGCTGTGCTAGGACTGGGCAGCCATACAAGCTACCTGTGAGCCCAGCTTAGCCTGATGTCACTCTTCTTGCCTTGAGGAAGGGGACCCTGCAGCCATCCTGAACTTTGCTCTGGAGGAAGCTGCCTAGTTGGTTGACTCCAGAATAGACCACAGGAGTGATGTCACATTTATACAGATGATCAAGAAATCTACTTTAAGAATCACTTCAAAGCATTATTATATCTGGCAATGCCTAATGCCACTCCAAGGAGAACAACTGATAGTTGCTGAACTCTAAGTAGAGGAAAACTTGGTTATATATGAAGCAAATAGGAGCAAAACTCAAGGCTCTGAACTTACCTGCAACTTTGAATGCATTTTGCTTCAATACCCATTTGAATAATCAAATGTCTATGTCAAAAGCCTTTTTCACATAAAGTTGCAATAAAAACAGTATTGTAGAAAGTGCTGTTGTAATGTTTTGCTTTTCAAGCAGAACATGACTACCTAGATTTGCCTTATGCATGTTCTTGTGGGATGTCTCACATTTTACAGATGGCTTAAGTGCTGAATGACACCACTCATGGATCAGGACTGTTAAAAAGTACTTACATCTATTCACATGCAATTTCTGACAATAATGTATCTATACAATTCAAACCACAAGGAAATAAATGAGTAACAAATACTATCAAGGAGATGGTTTGGTTGTATTATTAAAGGAAGGATACTAATACATGCCACGGTATGTCACATTATGTACTCTTATTATCTCATACCAGGTCACCTACTGTCAAGTGGCAATGGATGGCTTCTCAGGAAGGAAAAAGGATATTAATGGCACTGAATATGGAAATAATTTTATCATATAAGCTTTATATACACATCTGAATTATGAAATAAGACACTCAATCAGCATGCAGGTTGGTTTCTCCTCCCAGGAAGCTTAGCTCAGTACCAGCTTCCAGTGCTCAGGCACTGGCAGTCCATAAAGAGATAACACAATAGAGGCTTTACAAACACCACAAAATTTGCCAGTGTGCTAAAAAAAAAAAAAAAGAACAGAGAAAACTTCATCTATAACCATGCTGGCTTGTAATGCTTGTCACAGCAATATCTAAAAATAAAGACATTTCCCAAAGCTTTATTAAACTCTGTATTGGATTACTGAAATAAAGCCCTTTTCCATTGAGGAAACAGGCCTTTTTGGAATAATTGTTATTGGCTTCAGTGCACTTCTATTAATAATACTGCCCAGTTCCCTCTTTATAAACTTACTCCTGCTCCTATCCAGCCCTTGGGCAAGGAGGATTGCATTTATCTAAAGGATCTTCACTAGTCTTCTTTTTAAAATACATATTTGATCAGAAGTCACCCTCAGGTCTGGATAACAATGAAGTACATGGAGTGCTACAAACTTTTCCGGTATCCTTTCTAGCAGGAAATTAAAAGAAAAAAAATCAAAGATCTCTTTGCAGACATTAATCTTTATCCTGTACAGTAAAGATCTGAGTGAGCAATTAAATAAATCTGGCATAGGTTTCCTGTGCTTAAAGCTTGTAGGACAAGTATGAAATCAAATGATGAGAACTATCTCATCTCTTTCCTTGCATAACAATTGCAGGTGACAACTTCAGCTAGCAAATTTGAAACTATGTCCTTGGCAAAAGGCACAACTTTGTCTGACTTTCAGATCATTTTTATGTAAGGCTGAAAAAGTTATGTAGTAAAAAAATGTCATTCAATTCGCAGAATCACAGAATGGTAGGGGTTGGAAGGAATCTTTGAAGATCATCTAGTCCAAACGCCCTGTTAAGCAGGTTCACCTAGAGCAGTTTGCACAGGATTGTGTCCAGAGAGGTTTTTAATATCTCCAGAGAAAAAGACTCCACAACCTTTCTGGGCAGCCTGCTCCAATGCTCTGTCACTCTCACAGTAAAGAAACTCTTCCTTACATTCAGACAGAACTTCCTGTGTTCCAGAAGTTTTTCTTCATGTTGAGGTAGAACTTCCTGTTCGTGTCTGTTGCCCCTTGTAGTACCACTGGGCACCACCAAAAAGAGACTGGCCCCATCTTCCTGACACCCACCCTTCAGATATTTATAAATATTGATCAGATCCTCTCTCAGCCTTCTCTTCTCCAGACTAAACAGACACAGGACTCTTAGCCTTTCCTCGTAAGGGAGGTGTTCCAGTCCCTTAATCATCCTCATAGCCCTCTGTTGGACTCTCTCCAGTATTTCCCTGTCTCTCTTGAACTGGGGGAGCCCAGAACTGGACACAATACTCCAGATGTGGCCTCACCAGGGCAGAGCAGAGGGGAAGGACAACCTCCAGTGACCCCACTGGTCACACTCTTCTTAATGCAACACAGGATGGCCTTTTTGGCCACAAGGGCACATTGCTGACTCATGGTTAACTTATTGTTCGCCAGGACTCCAAGGTCCTTCAAAGCAGAGCTGCTTTCCAGCAGGTCAGCCCCTAACCTGTGCTGATTCATTTGTAGCACACCATCTCAGCCATCATATACCAACACTCAGACCAATGCTATGTACTGGGAGTGACAAAACACACTATAGAAACAGTTTCTCAAGCATGACCAGATGTGGAACATCTGTGTATTCTATTATCATCAGAAGTCATGCATAACATACTCCTAATCTTTAAGTCTCAGGTGACTTGAGAAGCAATGTGAATTACATGTTAAAGCAGTGTATTTTTTTTCTAAATAAACTTATCAGATAATAATTGTAAATCCATT
This sequence comes from Coracias cyanogaster, assembly GCA_033124195.1. Taxonomy (NCBI): domain Eukaryota; kingdom Metazoa; phylum Chordata; class Aves; order Coraciiformes; family Coraciidae; genus Coracias; species Coracias cyanogaster. Next base: position 23,123 of record JAVSBS010012184.1, read on the forward strand.
GTGTAACTCATTTCCACTGATAGATAGATTTTAATTTCTTTTAAAGCCCTAGCCTTTTACTTAGGTACTTTCTGACAATGAAAAATTTTGCTGTTATTATTAAATGTTAATCCCACTGCTGCAAGACCCAAGAGATGGCTCTTTTCCAGCAACTTGTTGGGTAAACTTTGCATCTGGAATATTATTTGTGCCTTTGACAGAACAATATTTATTTCCCCACTTCGTTTGAGCATGTTTCTACGCTCAGTTCAGCTTGAAGGCTTAACGCATCATCATCTGGCATCCATATGCAAGTGTAGATCAGAAACACCTTCAAAAACTTTCATATGAAAAAGCAAAAGCTTACTATGCAGATGGATTAGGAAAGAGGTACATACAGAGTTACTGACTGTGATTTCATGCAAGCTGTGGAGCATTGCCCCTGCTCCCACCAAAGTTCATAGGCAGCCTGGAAATGCACACACCTGTCTAATTCTGCTCTCCCCTTTCATCCAGTGTCAAACTTCCCCGACAGTACACCAGTTCCCACAAGATGTTATTGACTGAAAGAGGCTTCTGAAAAGAAACATAACTTTTAACATGTGGCTGAGAAGGGAAAAAATAATTTGAATATTATAGGGAAATACATGTGTCTGATCCAACTAATTTGTATTACAGTCTTATTCTTTCAAGCTTCATCCTCCCTCAAGCATTAGTGTTGGCACCTTTATCTCTTCTTGCACTGTGTACAAAATTACACAAAGATATTGCCTTTTTTTCAATATTGCTACATTTCATCATAATACATTTTCTAGAAATTAGAGGATTTTTTTGACCAACTTTAAGGAACCGCTTCAACATATGTGGGCACACAAGTATGCATGTACTTTCTTATAACTTGCTTCACTTTTAGATCCACAAATCAGACACAACATAAAACAGACAATAAAATATTCAGAAATGTTCCCTGTTGGCTTCACTGTGACCTTCTCGTCTGTAGTTTATCACGTTTTATTATTGTGGCAATTACAAGGGGCATGATGTAGGTTTTTGCTAGCCCTGTGTTCAGTCACATCTCACCTGCCACTAGAGTTAGAAAACTGTTGCCTGCAGAGTTTATGTCTCCAAGCACAAACAAGGCTCCTCCAGCCCACAAGCAGACATCTAAATGACTACAGTGTGCCTGTAGCCCAGAAACTGGCCATTCTTACTGCAACATAGTAAGGATAAAAAAGTTTGTATGGTTTTTCAGTGCTCTCTGTTGTCCATTGCCATCATTCTTCTTCCACAGTCTTTCAGTGAAACCATGCCTCAGTCTTCATTTTTATATAATTATTTTAACCAAAATAAACTGAGGGTTTTCTCCTTTGGATTTTTATCCCTCAACAGGCAGCATAAACTTTTCCTTTAACTGACATTTTGAATATGACATGCTCACTTTCAGCCCATCTGCTCTTCGTTCTCCCCGAGTGCAGCTGTGACTATAGAGCTGCATACTGCCTAAGCACAGGAAAACCGGTCAGCTTTGCTGCTTGCACATGAAGTGTAAGTCTAAGCAGCGTAACACTGTGTCAGGAAGAGATACCAAAGCAAATTTGTAATAGATTAACACAAGCATTGAAAACAGCATTGCCTGCACGTCCCCTGCTGCATTATTTATAGCCAACACTGTTGTACTGCCTTCAGGACTCAAGCCAGCATCTGACAGCTACTGTTTGCACATGCAACTGTGCTGAATTAACATGCCTAGCTCAGCTGCATTAATGGAGTCTAAAACTAGTCACATAGAGGCGGTGACTCGAACGCAAGCTAATTGTATGCAAATATTAAGTTCCTCTGCATCCCCCACTTTTGTTGATTAATACTCCAGTCATGGAACCCTCAGCACTTTATAATCTCTTTACTTTCCCAGCAGCTGCGGAATAGGCAGGCTGTCATCATCCTGGTAAGTGGCTTGGCAGATCCCTGTTAATGGTCCCCATGCCTCTGCAGAAGCAGTCTGTATGAACAGTAGTATTCCAAGTTTCAACAGCACAGCCATAATTTTCTCCACTGTTTGATCCCAATATCTACTTTATATCATCCTGCAAGGAAATGATCCTATGGGCAGTGGTTTCCAGTCTAGAGTATAAGTTTACACATTTTTTGAAACAATCTGTAGGAACTTCAAGAACTTGCTACATCGAGGCATTCTGAATTTTTTCTGCAACAGAGCCAATTGTCTCTTCTAGTATTTTCTAGAGAAAAATATCTTAGCATTTGCAATAGAGAAAAGCACTGTGCATAACGGTAGTGGGCTGCCTTTTAACCATGAAGACCCTACAGAATTGGTGCAGTTATACACAAATAACCAGCTCAAATAAGAATTCCCCCTGAACCACAGAAAATATTCTCAGCCCCTTGTTAGATCCAGTCACAAGTAAAAAATAACCTAAGATCCTGGGACCGCTCTAGTCTGGTGTTGTCAATATGCTACGTAGATACTGTCATATTCATTATGTTCACCCAGCAAAGAGCATCCACTCTATCTTTCTGGTTCATGGCATATTATAAACACAAATTTGTTCATCAGCCTGTTTAATTTGATATCTTTTTGGGCATGTACTTACTCTTTATAAGCAGACTTTTCATAAGTCCAGAGCATGCTTTATATACCCAGTAAATCCAGATGAAAGGCCACAAGGCCCTCTAAGGCATGGAGACTTACTGTATTTGACTTCAAAATATGAGGTCACATTCTGTGACATTCTTATATGTCTAATAAGTACATTTGTTGTGAGAACACATTTGAGATCACATTTTTGTGTGATCTTGAAACTGAAAGACTTGTTTCTGTAATTGCACTTCTTTATTTAAGGATGGCAAACAGTAAATGCATCTTTTCAATATACAGAAATGAAAGCCTAGGTGTTAATTTAGTCAGGATTAAGTGATGTAACATCTCTGCAACCCATTAGTACATGTTTCAAATTTCACATGTTAAGACCCAGCTTTTAGATTCCTTAAGCTTACTCCCTCCGCCCAGGACCTGGCTTTCACGTGTGCAACCCCAGAGCCCATCCAAAGGGGAGATCCCATGTCTTTTCCAGCATGCCTTAAGGCTTTTTCAAAGCAATAATAACTGTTATAAATGGGGATTAGCCAAATCCGGTCCTCTTTTCCATGACTATTTTCTTCTGGACACAGATTCTCACTATTATGTAACTATAATGATTTAAACATTATATTTTAATTCTATAGATTTAGTTAATACTATATATTGATCCATTTGCTATTAATTCATGCTGGGGGAAAAAAAAAAAAAGGTCAAACTTTTAGACTGGTAGGGTCTTAATCAAACCAGGTTTAAACCCAACAAAAACTCAAGCTTAAAATCAGACATAACCTTACCAGAACAGATTTAAGCAGTGTTTGTGACAATCTGGAGATCATTTTCTCATTTCACAACTTTGATTAGTAAGTTTTCATTGTGCCTGTGGAATTCTTTTTCTGGAAGATGAAAAGCAAGAGATGATTGTGGCATGCATTACTTAAAATGCATTAGTTAAATGCATTAGTTAAAGCTTACAACAAGCTGTTGAAGAGAAAATATAAAATAAAATTGTAAGTATTTATATTATAGCAATATCAGTCACAGCATTACAGTTCCTGCTGTATCAGCATTTTTACTGTGAATTACTGTCAAGGGTTTATAATTCAGTTGCCACATTTCTTTCTGCCCTGAGACAACATCGTAGGAGAATGGCTTTTTGATTTATCTGAATATTTAAACAAAAACACACATTTCATATGGTTTTGTCAGTCAGCTCACTGTGAAAGACATTTTAAAATGAATAAAATATTAAAAATGGATGTACTTAAAATCTACTCAATAGTCTGATGATACATGCTTTCGTCATTTATACATAGATAGAGGGACTCCATTATTTTATGTCACTTCGATGAGGAAGGCTTGCAGAAAAATGGAATTTTCTGATATTTCAGTCTGGCATTTTTCAGAACCATTTTAGCACAGCTGGGAAAAATACTATAGACTGTAAAAGTTAACAGCCATGTTAGCTATGGGTTAGCAATTGGCACGTGGCAGCTATTTTAGCACCTCAGCCATGAGCAGTGCCTCAGTCACAGCAACACATCATCACTGCCAGGCTCTATCATTTGTGGCTGCATTACACCCACTTGTAACATGGCCAGATACAGTCAGTGGTTTTCATTATAATCACTAGCAACTTGCTTGTAAGTTAATGTAATATATTTCTGGCACACTGCCCTCCTCCTGAGGCAATGTTACATTTTCTGGACTGTGGTTTTCTGAAATTCCTTTCATGACAGTTGCACTGGCTTCCAAAAGCAAGGGGAACTGTAATTGTTTAATTGGAAAACTACCTTTGTACTCATTACCCTTTGCTATTTGAGTCAAAAGTAAACTAGAAATTAGTTAAGATTTGGGTTTTGATCCATAGAATAGCCTATTTTTTTCCACTATTGGAAACAAATCACTTTCAGACTGGTCATTTAAAGAAGCATATCCACCTTGTGATGGACAATATTCTTAGGCTGTCTTTCTAATGTTATTTTGAACTTTGTCATATTGTCATAATTTATCAAATGAATATAAAAAACCTATACTTTAAAAGTATTACACTTTATCAAGGGAATAAAGATAGCAGGACCTAATGGAGTTGTCTATTTTTAAATCTTCCTTCTACAGTCCCTAAATAAGACTTGCCTTCTCATAGTCTTCATTTGGATACTAACACTCAAGGTTACAGTCAAAGCTTTTATAAAAAGTTTAATGTGAGATATAGCAATATTCACATGCACTCTAGGCAAATGGTTCTCTCATAGCCAGAGCCAGCTGAGTGCAAAGCCTCTCCAGTGAAGGAGCTGAGCACAGCATCATGGCAGCAACATTCCTCAGTCAAGCAGCCAAACTTCTGCCTCAGCAGTGCCCTTTGATCTGGTCCAGGCCCAACAGATACACTGCACACGGACCCCACACAGTCATGCCTTTCACACAGCAAGAATCCTTCTATTCCCAGTTCAGTCTATGCACAGACATACTATATGGTATGTACAGAGCAAATCCAGGGTGGCATGGAAATGTACGTGCTGACATTATTTTTGCCACACTTTCAGGTTATTGCTCTTTGGTCTCTGATTGAATCTGGCTGACTTCTCAGAGAAGCTCACCAGGAGATTTTGCTCAGCTCACGCTGCCTGCCTTGCTTCAGGGACAATAGCTTCCAGGCAGCCACACAAACCTTTCAAAATAGCACAATTTGTGCTTTGGCCATCTGTCCATGGAATCAGATTAAAGTGCTTTTAAAGAAAATAATTCTTTGCCTTATTTTTATTATTATTCGTTCCATATTCCTGCTCCTGAGCCAGAGACAACATGATAGGTCAGATTTCTCACACATCTCCTATGGTTTCAAAACCAAAAAACCCTCTCCCTGAACTATCAAAAAAAGCTTTAAGCCTTAAACTAACAGTGTAATTATAAATCTATATCCTACAGAAACGTTTCCTACTAACTACCACTGTCAATAGTAAATGATTCACATTGAGATGCTCTAATGGCAAACATGCCACTTAAAAGCTCTTCACAGCAGACAGCAGGATAACAGTGTAATCTAAACCCAGAAGTGAGGAATGTTTGAATCTCATGTGATTTCCCCACTGACAAAGTGCAAACAAAGTTCCACAGGTCTTCCTGTTAGAGGAAAAGTGCTCAGTGAAACAGAGCTGTAAGGGCACAGGCAAGATGCTCAAGTGCAAACAAATTACAGGCTCCTAAAATGAGCTCTGTCTAGCACTGTGCTATATGATGCTTCCTGGAAAAAAACCTGGGGGAAAGCTTTATGAATGAGAATACCCCTTCCTCACATTAGGGACTACATATGAGTATCTTGTATAGTCTTGCTGAGGAGAAGTGCTGCAAGTGACTTACCCCTAATTCTTCACCCTCTCTACCTCCCCACAGAGCAAGGTGGAAGCCCTGTGCTGAGCCAGACGAAGACATGGCAGGCACCAGCCCTGCATATTCAAATATGCCTCATCCTGCAGGGTCCAGCATTGCATAGAAAAATGAAGGATTGAGAAGCACTGGAAATCAAGTGGAAAGACCTGTTTTCAAGGAGTAGCAGCAAAAGTAAATGCATTCAAAAGTAAAGCTGCTTGCAGACCTCCTGTGTTTAGTACTGGCCAGCTGTCTAGTCCTGTTGTGGTAACACCGCTCTTCAGTTAAGTGGACTTCCAGTGTATGTGGTCCAGCTATCCTCCCAGTGTGCCAGGTTAGGTGCAAAGAGCCAAGACAGGTACAGCACAAAATTGTAACTACTCTCTGGCACAGGAACAAATTACCGTTATTCTTAAACCTCATCATCAGCAGAAACCAATTGGTATTCAGTGCTGGAGAGAGTCAGGACCTTAATCTGTCTGCCTCAGATTACAACTTTGTTTCTAAACCCTCCTTTATTGTAAACTTTGGCATCTTGATTATTTTGTGTTTGAAAGAGCCCATATCATAGAAGGCACATCTGAGTAAAAAGTCAAATGTAAATTGAGCATATTGAGCAAGCTTAAGGCAGTAATAAACAAAAAATACTCTTTAAAAGTCACAAAAAATTATGTACAGAGTCACTTATTACATAGCCTTAGTCTCACCAGACATATATTTCACATTGCTATTTCATTAATGCTCTCCAGATGAAGTTGTACAACCAGCAAAAAAGCATTAAAGAGACAAAGTATTGCTACATTAAATAGCTTACTTTTTCTTCCTGCTTGTTTCCAAGCGATACCTTTTTTCTTTCTTTTTTCCGTTCCTGAAGACTGATCCAACATGATCAAATTTGATGTCAGTAAAAAATATTAAAATGAGAGAAGAGGCCTTTTTTAGGAATAACAGATTAGTAAACTAAAAAAATCGTATTGGCAGTAGGGAAATTGAGTAGTATATATTATTTCCTTGATACTTGGAGATATGAAATATAGATTATTTCCCTTATTTATGAAACACAGGTTATTTCCTTCCTGCCCAAACCTAATGCTATTAAATTCACTATTATGCTGGGATATTTTAAAGGAATAATAAAAGCAACTTAACCAATTTATTGTGCCTTATGAGTAAGATAACAAATGTAATTTAGCAGCTAGAATATTTAAAATTACGCTGATTTCAAGTTGAACAACAAAAGAGGAGCAGGAGTGGACCAGAGCCATCTGCATATGTAATATTAATGGAAAATTGTATACTTAAAAATGAGCTGGGCAGATGCCATTGTGTCATACTCTATGATTTCTAGAAGAATTTAACATACACTCCAAAAATGGATACCAAGTAGAATGATGGACAAGATATAGAAGCATAGTTGGTATTACTACCTCCTCAAGTAGCTTATAATGAAGAAATCAATAACTGAAACATATGGCTTGTCACAGCACATTTGTGTTACCATGCTGTGATTCAGTTCTCAGATACAATCCTATCTTTAAATACAAGCTTCCATCTTCATCTTCCGAGGGATATCTATCTCATTCTGTGAACAGAAGAAGCAGCATCCTAATAAATGTCATGAATATGACTATTACCTATAGAAGTGTTTTCCAAGCTTTGAATTTTTTTGTTTTTTAAACCAGAACCCCACAACCATTCTGAAACAAAATCAAGTCTAACCCACGATTTCAGAGGGGGGGGGGGGGGAAGGCAGCTAACTAACATTGGACATTGTTTCCATTTTGTTTATTTTCTTGCTTCTCTGTGTGGATGTTTACATATCGTAAAAGAATAGTTGCAATCATTTAATGACTAGCTTTCTGGTACAGTTCACAAGTTGAAAAATATTGGTCTTTTTGTCGCACATGTCAAATTTTCCTACTGGATATTTTACATTGAGGTGCTGGATCATGTCCAAAGAAGGGTAACAAAGCTGGGGAAAGGTCCAAAGCACAGGTCTTGTGAGGAGCAGCTGAGGGAATTGTAGTTAACCTTGAGAAAATGAGGCCCTGGGGACATGTTATCAACCTCTACAACTACCTGAAGAGGTTGTAACAAGGTGAGACAAGTAACAAATAATAGGACAAGAGGAAATGGTGTCAAGTTGCACCAGGGGAGGTTTAGATTGGGTATTAGGAAAAAATTCTTCACTGAAAGGGTTGCCAAGCACTGGAACAGGCTGCCCAGGACAGTAGTGGAGTCACCATCCCTGGAGGTATTTAAAAAGACATATTGATGTGGTGCTGAGGGGCATGGTTTAGTGGTGACCTGGTAGTACTATGTTAATGGTTGGACTTGATGATTTTTAAAGTCCTCTCCAATCAAAACAGTTCTGTGATTTTATGATTCTTAGTGACACTATGACTCTTAACTACTGTCAGTACAAGTAACCCTGGGGAGCGTCACACAATCTGTAGAAGGCACAATGGCAAGTGATGAACAAGAGGAAGAAGAATAAATATTTTCCTCTTAAAACTATGGATGGTTGTGATACTTCATAAACAACACAAAGGCCAATTCTCTCACTCCATAGCTTTAAGCCTTAGTTACATATCTGGTTTAAATTACTAAGCAAATTTTTCTGCCAGCCCATAACACATAATAAAACCAAAGTCTCATGGCTTTATTGAGACACATGGCTGGAAGTCACAGTCAGCTGCTTTTGAGTGTGAGGCAGTGCAATCTTTGCTCTGCCTGTCCAATGGCTTGGGTTCCTCTTTGTAGGTATAACATCCAATTGGTGTCTGTTCTGTGGGAAGGCATCCAACTCATGAACATAAGTGATTAAGTGTATAGCTGGCCTGCACCAGCCTGCATATCTGTCTCCTCAGTATCATAAAAAAAACCCCTTATTTAAGAAGACATGGCAACTTTATTCAAAAAATAAATGTCCTGTTAAAAAATATCATATTTGATTTGCAACTTCTCAGATCTTTCTGGTAAAGAGCTGTGTTAGCTGAACAAGGTGATCATGGGAAACACGTTCAAATACACTGAGATGAAGAACCTTACTTACCGCTTTCTCTCACCTTTTTCTAGGAACATTTTCTGGTGGAGAGGACTCTCATGCAGATTTCCTCAGCTTTAGAGCAGTGGTGCCTATTTGGGTATAGCAAAAGATGGCACTGAAGCACTCTTTTTGGAGCCATAACTTTGAAACTTGTCAAGCCTTTTCCCAGTATCATCCCCTTCCCTGATAACACTCACCTCTAGTTCATGTAGAGCAATTTAAAGAACTCACACAATATTAATAATCATTAAGGCAACACTACACAAACATTTCATCCATTGTTAGTATAAGAATGAAATAAGCACTTTACGTAAAGTGCTTTGAGGTAGAAAGGAACTGTTGGCTTATTCCTTTTTGTAGGCTGAAAGACACATTTGTAAACACACCAATGTAGAGATGGGAATTTTTCTGCTTGAGAAAGAACTTAATTAAGAAGGCTTGTGATTTGGAGAGGAAATAAAAAGATGTCTCCTGACTTACCAGGCTAAAATAAGAGGGGAAAGGGATTGTCTGCTTAGCAATACTGGCAGTTCAACATTTAATCTCCACACCAAGATCTAGCAAATGGCACCGGACTCAAGAAATATAAACATAAAAGTATAAAAATCTATAGTCTGTTCAAATCTCTTTGGTCACACCCTTTTCCACACCTGAATTCTCCACAGTCTGAAGATTTCAGAGATTTGTTTAAAACCTCAAAATTTCCACAGCCCAAACATCTCCATTGTTCATGTATAAGCTTGAATCCAACCCAACCTTCATCAGCTTTAGGGTTCAGTGAATAAATGGTGATTTACAGCCCTGGGGTTTCATATTTCTGTCTGGGATTTCTGAGACAGAAATATGTGCACAAGAACTGTACAGTGGCTACACAGTGAGTTCATTACTGTGCAATGTCTCAGACTTACCATGCACGTGCTAAAGAAAAGGTCATCATCACTGTGGTCATCACACTGTGCAGTATGTGCAGGCACATAAAACCATTGTTCATCCACAAACAAGACAGGTGTGTGGGTAGCTTTGGGTGTATTTTTTTCCTTCCCACCTTAATCCCTGAGGCAGATGGGGTTGGGTTCAGCATGTGATATAAATTACCTGGTCCATTCTCACAGACGGGTTTTGAAAAGGGTAATTGCCAGCATATGTAGTGTCAGCTCATTTTCTTGCTCCACCACAGTTGTTGCCCTTTCAAAACTAAGTCTGGATGTATTTTCCCTTGTGAAAATATCTTTGTTGCTGTTTGAACTTCAGGAAGACAACTAGCAGCCTTTGGTATTCCCTAAACCAGGTGAAAGGCATGTTGACTGAATTTAGACAGACTGACCCTGCACCCTCCTTCACTGAAAGGAACAGAAACAAGAACAGAAACTAGAACAGACCCACTTTACTGGATGAAGGACAATAATGTAAATCAGAAAAGTTATCTAAACATCTTCCAATAGCAGTCTCTCAGCACCTTGCAAACTAGAATGATGCTATACAAGGACGTCATATTCTGGACCTCTCATCAGTAGCAGAAAATAATTCAGTTTATCTCACAGGCACTGTTTATAAACGCAATTTACACATTGTCAAAACTGTTTTAGTTTTTAACTTACAGAAATTTACACCAATATAAGATTAATTTCATAATGTACTGACTTTGGTAACAAATCTGGTTTAAGGAGCTCTTACAGGATTTTTGCCTTTCCATTCCCCTAACTGATTTTTGCTCCTCTGTTGATGTTTATCACACTCTCACATATGGACAAACAGAGTGATTTTCAGAAGTCACACAATAAAGAAGCTCAGTGAATGATCTCAGCTAAAAATAATCCATAGAAAAAACATGTATCTCTTACATGTTCCTCCCAGCCTTTTCAAGCCTTGAAAAGATTAATAAAAATGCAGCACTTCAACAAAGAACAATTTTCTCACCAGATATGTCTTCAATGTATACAGTGTGACTGCTCCATTCTCCAGGGCTGTGTCAGGTCCCAGATCCTTTTCTTTTCCACCTAAGGCTTTTACTGAAAAGGTTGCACAGTTCTTCAATCCTTTCTTAGGTCAGTTCAGTGTGGGCATCCCAGTCTGGAGCACCATCTATATCCACACTGCAGGTGCTTAGGAAGCTGCACAGCCAAATGTATATACATCTGTTTATAACATGAACAGGACACCCATGGACATGACAAGCTCTCTTACCTTCACTTTCTTTTCTGCACCAAACTCAACCCATAATCTCACAGGATTAGTGAGAACAACAATCCTATGCCCTCATGGTGAATGTAGTCCTACCTTAACAAGGATCACACCACTGCAATGACCACAACAACAATTCTTTATCCAGGGGAAAGACAAAAAGAAAAATCAAAAAAACAGTACACTTACATGCATGACAGCCTTTCTCACTGGGTCTAGCACGTATTGCAGGACTGCTATCAGACTACATACGGGGCAGTCATTCTTAGAGCATTAAACATGTAAAGGCAATTATCTTCTATATCACAATTTAAAAAAACCAACAACAACAAACAAGAAAAAAACCCACAAACTCCTACACATTGGAACATATTTGGCAGGCTTGTCTGGTGTAAGCAGGCTCAGTGAAGGTATTTATTCCAACCAAAAATTACCCAGCACTCCAACAGACTAAAGTAGATCACAAGTTCAGATGTTAGCCAAGAGTATAATACTACACAACTTGACTTAAGAATTCCTAAGTTTCGTGAATATTCCCTTTTAGAAAGATAACGCGAACTGCGTACACACTCACAAGCAAAGGAAAAACCTCCCACTCAAGGGTACCCAGAATAGGGGATCACTCACCCACAGCGGGGCTCGGCCTTACTCAAGGATATATCCAGACAAGTATTCACTCACCAAAATGAGGGATGAGGTCTCACTCAGTCCTGGGAATTTTCCTTGGGCAGTGTCCCTGATCCAAGGGGGTGACCCTGACTGCAGACCCACTGCTTTGAGGAGGCCTGACTCAAATCAGCTTTCCAGTGAGGCTCTGTTTATACCCTAGTAGAATCTGATCTGTGGTCATATATGATCATATCAGCTCTTACTGGCTGACATCCCCAGTCACTTTAAAGGCACAAAACTATGGACATGAAAAGAACCAGCAGTCACTATGTTTCAACAGCCAGAAAGCCCCGGTCTTTGTCAGGGTGGGTGCACCTACCACAGAGCCTCATTGTAAATTTCCATAAAAGCTTTTAAAATTCCACATAAATGGAGTTACAGGAAATCATTTGGTGAAATCATTCTGGTGAAACAACAGTTAGCACAGAAAAACTTTTGTTATCACAAGGCCACCCATGCATCTGAGTTGTCAGCAGTATGTTGTCAACAGTATGTCTTTTTAAAAAAAGATTGAAAAGAGGGGCGTGACTTTGAGTTGCTCCTTATTGAGCTGATCATATGCCGTTTCTGTAAGTTTTGATATCAGTGCAGATTACAAATGCAATAAGCCTCTTTTAGGGAAAGTACTTAGACATTTTTGCATCACTGGTAGTTGCAATTTCTTTCAAAAAATGCAAGAAATAACAAATAAAAAAATAAAATAGAATTGTTTTCTGCTTCTTTCATATCAGATTTACATACTTTCATTACCTATAAATATAAAAATAAATAGCATCAGTGTAAATTGTGGACAACAACAACAAAGCTCTTCCCAGGTCTGAGAAGAGATAGCTACATTTCCAAGTAAATCAATGGAATCAATTTACTGGTTAATTGCTTCATGTTCTGTTCCAGATCCTCAAATTGATTTTCTACTCTAGACACTGGGATTTGGCTCAAGTCAGGTAGAAAATGCCGTCAATCTCTGTTTCCTTATTTATCCCTGTCCATGGGTCTCAATAGAAGATAGCATGGTAACTAACGAAAGGCTTTTTGTGCAAGAGTTTCCTCCAAATACCTCTCAAGTCCCAGAAAAAATATCAGTACCTGAAGCTCTCATTGTTACCAGCATATTCACAGTAGCCATCTCTGGACCACAGTTCCAAAAGGAAAATGTCAAATTTGAAAAGAACTGCAACTTACTGGACAGAAACCCGTCAGTTCAGAGGACCAAGTACAACTCCAGAGTTATGTGTACTCTCTTCCTTTCTTTATGCTTCTGGGTTTTTTCCTGCCCACCCTTTACATACTAGATACCACCTTTTTCAATAAATTAAACAAGGAGATTGTGTTTCTATTGTGCATATCTCAACAGGAAAATCATAACCCTCCAATGGGTACTCTAGTAGAGAAGAGAACACATACACGTGTGCAGATCTTGATTCCATTAAATCAGAAGTAAAAATCCAATTGCCCACCCCCAGACTAGAACAAAATACAGAGAAAATTTCATTTTTACTATGGCTTGAAATATGTTCTGTTAAACTATATTAAAGTTGTAGGTGACTTTGTCTTTCATTCCCCTCAAGACACAACTTCCCATTCTTTGTTTTTCCACTAAAATTCCCACTCTTCATACATATTTGGTGATGATGCTTTATGAAAAAAATGGGATATATTAATGAGACTTGAGTGAAATCCAGGCCAGATGATAGTCAGTAGAAGCTTTCCTACTGACTTTCAGAAAACTAAGACTTTATCCTGAGTATCTCTAGGCTGAAGTATGGCTTCTACCATAAGAGGATACTTGCAGACATCAGGGGAAATTCCTACAGGGCAAACCTATCTGAAGAACACGGGTCCAGGCAACATCAGCCAACCTCATGGGCTTAAGGATGCATCTCTTATACTACTAAACAAATTCAAAGTTTTCCCAGAAAATATGTTTTCCTTTTGGTGATTGAAAGCCTGCTGTTTACCAAGTATATAGTAAATCCACAGTTCACAAAGGAATTTTTATATTTAGCTGCTTGAGACTCATATTCATAATTAAAAGCATAATCCATAGAGGAAAATTATTTGATGCAAATATATATTTGTTTTTATAAAATTATTTAATTTCCATAAAACTGCATTCCTTAATTCTCATGATAAAAAAAAATACATACACAGCATCTTGGTCTAGTTAAGAATAAAGCTGGATGGAATCTGGGCAATATTTTTAAAATGAACTCTTTAACTGTAGAAAACCTTTTCTACTGTGATTTTTAATGCTTTGGAAGTCTGTCTTTCAACATGTTTCATGCTTTCATTTAAACATTAACAGCCAACGTCTTATTTAGTCTTCTGAGCTGCATTTAACAGGCTTGGAACTAATGGAAATAATTAAAAGTTTTTCTTAATTACTCCTTAGTTAAAACATTTTTCTTCTAGTGCTAATCCTTAGCTAAGTTTCTTATTCATCCATAAGCGGACTTTTGAAACTCACTCAAGTACTACCATCTTCTCCACTGTGTGTAAGAAAGCTGGGGTTTTTTCTCTTTCAAAAAATCTTTTGCAGTCATGTTTTTAGAGTATTATTATTATTTCTCCCACTAATGAAACAAACCTCTTCTATTCTGTCAATACTCCAGGTTACTTCTTTATCATTTCTGTTTCTATATGCAGAGCAATCTTAAGCTCCTTGCAGCCCATTAAGAACTGCTTAAGCTTTTCAATTATTTTGAGAGTTTATAGTCAAGTTCAGCGTGGGCAGTAATGTCTGGCTGACCTTTTACTGATTTTCTGTCACAAAGCTGGGATTGGTTTTTTTATGGTAAGGTAGAGTACATAGATTTACTCAGCCAATATGATAATCAAATCCTGCTTCTCCTGTTCATTTGGAATGGATGAAAAAGGTACATGAGATAGCATCAAAAAGCTAAAAAACTTCCCTAACTAGTTAGCTTGTGCAATTCTGCCACAAAGTAAAAGAAGCAGTAACAAGGGCTGGTGTCCATCCGTGAAATAATATTTCTATATGTCTTGAACTCTAAACTCATGTGTCCTCTGGAATGTAAGAATAAAATCCAGCTAAACACTTTAGCTCCCATTTATCCTAGCCTTTCTAAAGTCAAACTCTTCTGTTCAGTGGAAAAGGCAATTCAGCCCCCAAAGGTGAAAATTGCCATCAGACACATATTTGTTTATTGTAATTGACTCTAGCAGGAGCTTAAAATTATCACACCCCTAACGTTACTGTGTCAAAAATGTGCCAGATCTAACTAAGACACAGTTCACTAGAAACCTGGAAGAAACCCCACCTTCTTAGAAAAGGATCATTTTTTCCCTCAAGTGCTGGGGAAATGGAAGCAGAAGAGCAGGGAGGAAGCTACATCCTCATCCAAGAAACACTGGTCAGTGTCAAGTGCTTTCATTTTTATGTGTTGGGGAACCACTGGTTTTGATTCATAATGCTCCTTTTTCAACTGTGAGTGCATCAGACTCCAGTGCAATCTGGTATGGCTGGGCTACACAGTAAAAAGTGCTCCTGCTAAGTGCTTTGCAGTTGACAGGGAGCATGAGGCACATAAGTTGGCTAGTAAAGAGTGCTGTATAACTAGGCTGGCTAAGATGCAAGAAGGTCAATAATTTTCTAAAGTGTATCATGAGTTAACAAGCATCTCTTATGGATCATTTGTATCAACTTATCCTTTGTTATTGACTGTAAGCTCTTTGGGGCATGTGTGTTTCCATTATTTTTTTCATTTTGGATGGTGCTTATCAAAATTGGTACAACTTGATCATAATTTGTCATGCAATTTTCATAAATTTACAGCAGACAACTGTTAATCCCTATTTACTGATAGGTAATTTCAATATAGCCAGGAAATATTCACCATGCTATTTATTTTTAAATGTCACAGAACCTACAATAATTATAGTTAAACCTATTTCAAGAAAATTATATTTTTCAGTGGCTAGAAAATATCTGTAAATGACACTTTTCCACTATACTTCATGTTTGGTGTTAGTTCTGGGTAATTATAAGGCTTTAAGTTTTTTTAGGCTATGGCTAAAATTGTTTTAACTTGAGAAGTATTCTTGAGATGAGCAGCAGCAAAGGTTGGTTTTCAGAAAATTATAAAAGTTACTTTCCTCATCTCCAGCTCTTGAAGAAGTCAAATGAATTATAAAACTTGGTTCTGATATAATATGCACATAAATGTCAGAAAAGAGGTTATTACAGTCACTCACAGGCAGGCAAGATAGGCTGGTAACAAATGCACAAATGTTGATATTAATGATTAAATTCCTACTGCGTTATTATGCCCTGAGAAAAAAAGTTCTTTCCTTCCCCTAAAGTGAGACATCCATCTTTGCAGTGAAAAATAACTAGCAACGTCCTCAAAAAGCAGTTTGTTTGGCAGAAAAAAAAAACCAAACAACAACAACAACAAAACCCAACCCAAACAATTGCTGAAGTGATCTTTCAAAAGTGTGTTTTTTAGCCTCTGAAAATGAAAATACTTGTCCATATGAACATTTCTTCATCACTATAAGTAAACTATCTTTATGCTACATGGACCATGGAATAGCTTTCTTGAGAAGTAGCCCCAGGAAGGATTGTGTAGCCACTGTATGCACTAAGAAATAGTCTGTGCAACAAAGTAAGCATCCATTTTCACTACTAACCAAAAAAGATGCCACTAAATTGCCTAAAAGGATTATGAAAAGAAAAACAATATTATGTACTCTGGCTTATTTGCACTTGGCTTGTTGGTGTATTTGCATTGAAGAGATGTATTATAATGTTTTCAGAACAGAAATTTCCACAAATAGTGCATCTTTAAAGCCACCAAGGGTAATTTTTAGCAGTACTAAAGATCATATTCTTCACTGTCACAGGCTCATATAGCATCATAGAATGGTTTGTGTTGGAAGGGGCATTACAGATCATCTAGTTCCAACTCCCCTGCCATAAGCAGGGACACTTTCCACTAGACCAGGTTGCTCAAAGCCCCATCCGACCTGGTCTTTAACATATCCAGTGATGGAGCATCCACAGCTTCCCTGAGTAACCTGTTCCAGTGACTCACCATACTCAGAGTGAAGAAATTCTTCCAACAGGTCCATGTCCCTCTTTTACTGGAGACTCCAGAGCTGGATGCAGTACTCCAGGTGGGGTCTCACAAGAGTGAAGTAGAGGGGCAGAATCACCTCCCTCAGCCTGCTGGCCACACTTGTTTTGGTGTAGCCCAGGATACAGTTGGCTCCTTGGGCTGCACTTGCACGTCATTGGTTCATGTTGAGCTTTTCATCAACCAGCACCTCCAAGCCTCTCTCCCAGGGCTGCTCTCATATCCACCCATTGCCCAGCCTGTATTTGTATTTGGGATTGCCTCGACCCAGGTGCAGGACCTTGTACTTGGCCTTGCCGAACTTAATGAGGTTGGCATGGGCCCACCTCTCAAGCCTGTCAAAGTCCCTCTGGATGGCATCCCATCCCTCCAGTGTGTCAACTGCACCCACTCATCTTGGTGTCATCCACAAACTCGCTGAGGGTGCATTCAATCCTGCAGTCCACATCACCAACAAAGGTGTTAAATAGCACCAGTTACAGTATGGATCCCTGACAAACACTACTCATCACCAATCTCCACTTGGATACTGAGCCATTCACTACAATTCTTTGAGTGCAACCATCCTGTGCCTCATCCATCAAATCCATATCCTTCCAATTTAGAGACCAGGATGTCATGTCAGACAGCATCAGATACTTTGCCCAAGTCCAGCTAGATGATGTTGGTTGCTCTTCTTTTGTCCACTGATACTGTAACTCCATCATAAATTAAATCCTCCTCAAGGAGGTTGCAGACCTATTAGAAGACGGTCATGTGTTGCAGCCCTGCTCCTGGCACACCACAATGCCACAGAGTGGTGTGTCAGGGCCTGGGAGCATAATGTTTCCAGCATGACACATGCAGACTGGCTGAACCACATCACCAGAAGTGTTTCTAGTTTCACATCAGAGAATTTGTGTATTCTCTTTGACAGCCCCACCATATGCAAATCCAGGAAGTTTGGTGGTCTTAACAGCTGTCGGGTCTGAAATGCATTGACATTTTTCAGTCATTCCAAGAAAGGTGGTCCAGAATTATCATATTACACAGTCTGTATGTTGCATTAAAGTCATATCACTCTTATTTCTGTAATAATTTAACTGTAACCAGGAAAAAATTACCTCTTAAAAAGCACTTTCTGGTAATCATCTGTATTCCTTCATATTTGTTTTCCATCTTGCAGGGTTTAATTATAGGGGAACATGACTTGGATAACTTGGTGGCTAAATCCATTTTAAAAAGAAAAATAATCATTTAGACCTGAAAATAAATGCAACACTTTTAAGAAATATTAAGCCATTTGCAGCAGGCCACCGATAAATATGCCAAGTACAAAAATTATTGGTTGAACATGTCTAAAATTTCAATGGAATTGAGTTTTTATTCACTTTCTTCCTGCCTTTGTCAGCACAATTTAACAACACCTTGCACTTCTGCTTTGAAAAGCAGCCACCTTAAATCAAATAAACTTCTCATTAAATTTCCTACACTATCCTTTAGAAAAATGCACAGTGATATGACATTTCCCATTGTCTGTCTTTGGTGTTGTTTAGCAGGGCTATTGAAATGATGCTAACACAGCAGTACAGGTGGATGCTGAACATATTAATAATAAAATAATTGAAATGTCAAAGCTCATGAATTAGCACTTTTCAAATTCAACTGCAATCAGCAGATTATGGGTTTTGTGCCTTATACAAACTATAAACACTCTAATTCATTATAAGCACATCCAATTATTTCTTTTCTGTGGGCTTCTTTGCTACTGAGTGCTAAATTAAGAAATTAATCCTTCAGAGGTCAATGAAAAAGGCTCTATTGTTATTCACAAAATCAAACACTCGGAACAACGGCCTGGGCATCTCCCCCAGCTCAGTATATCACCACTCCATCTGTGCTTAACATTCCTACCCTAGACACTTAGGGGGAAGTGACACTGAACTGAAAATTCAAACAGTTTTCAAATATTGCTCTGTTCTCTTGAAAACACTAACTTCAATACATCAGACAAAATATTAGTTCTGTGGGAGGAGAATATGGACATGATTAAGGCTTAAATCCTTCCTCCCTGAGTCAGTCCCTCAGGACAGATCTTTTCTTCCTTTAAACATACAGCTTTCTACTAAACCCTCTTCCAGTCTCACATGAAATTACATCTTCTCCCTTTTCTTGCATGCATATGCAGATACCAAACAGCTTTGTCATACTACAGTGGACAATGACCTATGCCCATGAGCTAATATTTGTTTAATTTGTAGACTTGGGGAAAAAATCTGGGGAGGGGGTGGGAAATAAAACTCTCTTCTATTGGTCTACACAACTGTAATTACAAAAAATAAATAATAAACCACATTAATCATTGTACATTTTTGATATAGTTTTCTGTCTCATCCAATGGTTTCTCTACCTGGTGTCATACATAACAGTTCAAAAGTTCAGTTAGGGTCAAAATTCTTCTGAGTGGAAACAGAGATCAATTTTTGGTTTATTGTTTACAGAATTATTTTTCTGACACAGAAAACCTGGTGGAATAGTTCACTGCTGAGTTACTAGAGGGAAAATTAAATATATATTTGTTTGTTTTTCTTCCTTCCAGGAGTCTCTAACTCTTTTAGACATTATGCAGAGTTTGCAAAAACTCTTCTTCACTGACTCTAGGGAAAGCTACACTTTATCTGGCATGCAGCCAGTGCACAGCTATATAATAAAACTGATAGACAATTATTTTTCTAACCCTGTGATCCTCTGTATCATTGATTCTTCCAGTTTGTACAAATGCCTATGCCAAAAGGGCATAGCCTCTGAGAGTATATAATGTGATGTGTCATTACTTATTTTCTTCACTGTATCAAAGGTGACCACTTTTTTCTGTTTAAAAATACCTCTTTAGCTATATATAAACACTATATTGTTGCACAGGAAAACACAGAAAGGGTAACCTATGTTATAGTGTGATTGTACTGCACAAAATCTCAAATTTTTAACTGTCCTGAACATTAAAAAAAAAAAAATTCTGCTTTTTTGTCAGACTGATTTTCTTTTTCCTTCTTTCAACCTCTAACTAAACACTGAGTGTTCATCAGAAGATAATTCCTTCTTCCCCCGCTCTCAGCACCACCTGGGCTCTTCCCTTGCTATGATATTCCCTTGGAACATCTTGCTTTACTAATGCTAGCCAGTTTTTTTTCTGAGTCTCTAATTGAACATGAGCAAGTTAAATTCCCAGCAATTATTCTCCACTAGTGCTTAGCTTTGAAAGTTGATGCCTTACATTTCAAAACGTCAAATGGTTTTCATGCCTTTAAACTTCTCTGTTTTTTCTATCAGCTGGTATAGTGAAAGCCTTTACCTCTACCCACAAACCTTCCTTAACCCATATTGCAAACTATTCCATTCATTTTTCCAGGTTTTTAATAGATATTCTACTAAGACCTTCGTATGTGCAAATATCAAACACCTTGCTGAATGTTACAAAACTGATCTCTTACAGCTGCCAGATAATTTATTTAAATACCAAAAGTAATGCATTTTATATTAAACAACTAGTAAGGGAACAAAGGGGAAAGTAGTCTTTGTCTTTATTTCCCTAGAAGTATCCTAGCCCTGCCTGTGGTCCACTCAATTTAGGGAATATATAATCTCTCTGTAAATTCCACAAGTGAGTGCTGTCAGGTTATTGTCACTGCATAATGTCCAGCAAGAGGAAGCAATGCTTGCAGAGGGATAACAGAGAATTCACATAGCTTTGCATAAATATTGGATAATGGCTTCCCTCAGAGATTTGTAATGCTCCTATATCAAAAGATTTATGTATTAAAAATAACTAAAGTGCATATCAGATTAGCCTTTTCACACTTCAGAACAGTGCAGCTTAGAAAAGCAGAAACCTAGTGACAACAAAACTCCCATTTGATACTTTCTAGACCACACAAGAAACAGGTCTGTTCCAAAATAAAACATTCCAAATCATTTATTAAAAACAAAATTATTAAACTTTTCATGAAGGTATTACCGACATTTAACTTATAAGTAAAACCATTTAAACAAGCAGTCTAATAGTAAAACAGTGGAAGCAATTTATGGATCTGTAGAGTTTTCAGTCAAAAGAGCGCATACTACTCTGGGAATCTTCCTTGTACACAAAGAGCATGATCAGGCCAAAGAATTTTGCCAAGTTTCATTTCTGTATTTGCCTTCTTATACAGATCTTATATGTTAATGTCACAGACATGTCATTTACCCAGCAGACAGTATTTCACTCCATAGAAGGCAGGAAAAAGCTAAGAAACTTTTTTCCATTTCCTTCATTGCAAGATTCTTGCTCTCAGGAAGGTCTTGCTCAGCCTTGTATAAAATGGCTCAGCAATGGGACTGACTTCATTTCCCTGGAAAAATACAGTTCTCAGCCTAGGAGTGCCCAATGTCTCTGAAATTCCTCTGACAAACAGGATACGCTTTACTTGGCTCACAATCTATCTCATTTACAGATACTAAACTATTGATCCTGCAAGACACCGACTGCCTCCAGTTCCCACTGAAATGGAATATAATCTTGAAAGAAGACAATATATACTACAGTTATTTGCCTCTTTCCACCTTAGGAGTGAACGCATATTAAGCCACAGTTAACTTTTAAACAGAAAACCCTTGCATGGGAGTGTTCCCTCTTGGGAGAGTTTACAAGGAGTTGCAGCCTGCAGATAACTTCTAAGTGACAGACCTCCTCTGTTAAAATACATTCAGGAGAAAGCCAGACAACTTCATAAGGGGTGGAGTCCTTGAACTGGAAATAAAAACATTCCCCATGCTTACATTTTCCTGATCAACCTGCAGTTTGAGTATGAGTGAGTCATCCCAGTACATCACCTTGTTCACTGGACAAAATTAGCCTCTGTCTCTACCATGCCTAGCTCAGCTTGGTGACCTCTGCAGAAAACAGCAACAAGCCAGCTCCTCAGATGCTCTTTTACTGAATCCTAACTCTCTTAAAGCTAGTCTTGTTCATTGCAAGCATCATTATTCAAAGTTAAACAGAAGATTTCTGTAAGCATTCCATTTTAGTTACGCAGGACTTTCCCATCCCATCAGTACAATAAGCTACTGGCAGTGACAGCCTTTTTTCTGGTGTCATTAGATTCTAAAAACTTAGGAATTAAAATTCTACAGTCCTTCCCCTCCAAACACCTCCTATGCCTCTCATCTTATACCCTGCTATCCTGACATCTAATCAGTCTTCGTAGATTAAACAAGCATGAAAGAACATGTCAGTAAAATAAGTTGTATCTTCCCCACACCCTAAGATTAAGCTAACCCTAAGCCTAAGCATTACACTGTCACTGTGCCCACACCCAACTTAATATATGACTTTCACCTCTGGCAGAACATGCTTCTTGAACCTGGATAGAAATCTCTGCATACTACTTCAGACAGCAAGGTCTACAGGTCTTCATAATGAGCTCTCAGGCAGGTTGATTAACTGATTTGGACTGGGAAATTTAACATAGTAGTATGAATACTAATCAGAGAAAAGATCTGGCTAGGATTAGGGTAATGCTATGTACAGAATTCTGTTAATTGCTAAATTCTCCAAGTTGTGGCGAGTTAACAGGACTGATAGTGTTTGCAGTGGTGAATGTCTCATGTTTACTGAAGGACAAGACTGGAAATGGGCAAGGGTAGCTTTGGGGTTTGAGCTTGAGTGAGAGTGAAAGTTTAGAACTTCAGGCATTAAAGAACAGTTATTTCAGGATTTCAGTATTTAGGACACAGTCTTCCAGACCAATAAATGCCAGCCAAGCACATTTGCACAGGATCTGTTGAACTACAAGAGAATTCACTGCAAAGCAGAAAAGGATCACGTTATAGATCAGCCTGACCTATACAACCTCTCTACCTCCTATTCCATCATATACCATGGATCAGGTTGGAGCAATGTAAAGAAACTTGCCCACAGGATAGTGTTCAACTGAGGCTTTGGGTTTCTCTTCAGTACCTTTTGTGCTCTATAGTAAACAAAAAAGTGCCAAAGCAAACCTACAGCCACCATCCTACCATCATCCTCACCATTTAATTTTAGCATAGTCCCTGTTATACTTCTAGCTCCTACCCATTAGCACTCAAAAAAAGCCTCCTAGACACAAACTCCAATTTAATACAAAAATAGGTAAATTAAGGGTAAAATAATTTAGCTCTATGGATGTAAGCTATGCCATATCAGTTACCTTTTGAGACCAAATAGTCTCTGTCATTTGGATGATTGTCTAAACTTTATTTGATTCATGCAAAATCTTTGTTATGTCCATTGCTGAAATTTCCCTTTCTCTCAAATGGATTACAGCTCAGCTCACAAAATAGTGTGGATACAAGAAGTCTCAAAAGCTATCTTTCACCTCTTCACTGGATGCCTTGAGTTGAAGACACTCTTGAGTTTCTTCCTGACACATGGCATCTTTGAGAAAGTTTTCCAAGTCTCCTGCAAGAGGTACTATTTTATCTTTTCTGTCTGTTTACAAACTGGTACAGCTAAGGTCTTTGTCAATTGACACTACACGTCTAGATCAGCAGCTTCTAAAATTGAGCAGTTAACTTTGCTTGCTAAAACACTGGAAATTAATAATGAGCTAGGAGTCACTGTCCATTAGATAATCAGAAGAAAGGTCTTATTCCAGGCCAGTTTTGTTACAAAGGCTGATCTATTTTATGCAGATACCTTAATGTGATGTGCAGGGGACAAGAATTTCTATTACCTGGTTACCAAGCATTCTATTATTGAACTTTCTTTTCTAAGAGTTTTTGCCTGCTTTTTCCAAAATATCTGCTATACTGCCTACGGCACATGCTTGAAAGCACAAGGTATTCAGTTCATACATAGAAAGAAAAAAAAAAAAAAAGCATGAGGGCAGGAAAAAGTAAATCCATCACTGTCATTTACAACACTATAAGGCTGGAAAACCTGAGAATACAAAATAGTAGACCGATTCATGCCACAAAAATTTACAGTTAATAAAGACACACCTTAGGTAAATGCCACAACAGCCATGGAATCGCTCTTTAGCTTCAGTACTATGCTGTACCCAGCTCTCTTGTATGTGAATTAATAATCTTAATCAATATTCTCAAGTGACAAAAGGCAACTATATAGAGCACTGATTCTGCACATGCTCATACTTATGCTTGATTTTATGTGCATAAGCTGTCTCATTAATGTCAACAGAACAACACACTCATGCAAAGTTAATTCTGAGGATAATCATTTCCAGCATTAGCAACTTCTTCATAATATGAAAAAAGCACAGATCAAAACTGCAGTGATACTTCTAGCAAACTTGATCTGAAAGACTTTTTTGCAGTTTCTCCTTATTTTTCCTTACATTTAATATTATCAGTACCTCCAGATAATTCTGTAAAATTTATTTTGTTACACTAAATCTGAGACTGCATATACAATTAATTAAGTGTGCTAGCTTGTGTGTCCATATGGATATGTATGGGAAGAAATAAATAATTTGTAAAGAGGCCATAACACAGATTTTATACATGTCCAATTTTTGTCCTAATTGAATACTTTTTTGTTATCACATTTTGTATAAAACAGATTTTTTTGGTTATAAAGTAGCTATAGTGCTATCTAGAATTTGTACCAGAATTCCCTATGGCCCAATCCCAAGCTTACACACTTCCCCATAATTTAAAAAAGTGAGTTTCAATCTCAAAGTTTTCTTTTCTGAACTGGAACTAGGCATGTCTCAAGCCTGCATAGAACAGGTGCTCTTCCACCTTCATCTTTCAGGAGGCTTGATCTGTAGACATTCTCAAGACACACACAAATGATACTCCATCAAAGCTGGTTCCCTACAGATTGTAGTTATTGTCTTTTGTGCAGCTAATTAGCACTCATGGAGGAACCAGATAGTTCCTTGTATTGCCTATGAAGATCCAAATGCACTTATCTCCTGCAATTATCCCAACACTTAACAGCACTTAAGACTAGAACTTTTCCTTACTGTAAGTGATTAACGTCAGATAATAGTCTGGAAACCTGGACACTATTCTCTGATGTGAGTGTGATAAGGATTGGTCCACAGGTCTGTAGTTATTTTCTCCTTCTCTCTTTCCCTCTCCTAAGACATCTGGAATTACCTTCACCTGCCAAAAGAGCCTAAGTGAGAAAGCTGTGGATTTGAACCTTCATAGCCTGAGGCACTTCCAGAGCGATTGCTCTAAGAGGCCAGGCTAGAAGACATATGCAGCTGTAGAAATAACTAACTGTCCTTCCTGTAGGGAAAGAGAACTTACTCTTTTGGAAGAAAGATTATAGATAACTGTTGTCAAGTGGACTTTTGTTTTTTAGATTCGACACCAGAAGCATCCACATCATGCAAGGGGATGACATTGCAGAAACATACCTGTGTGTAGTGTTTCCATTTGGCTGGTTGAAGTGCAGCTTCCCGCTCAAATAGGACAATGGGTTTGCATCTTATTCTGAAGTACATATGCTCTCCTAACTGTAAATTGGAGCCTGGGAACAGCATAGAGTTTTCACTTCCAGAGCTGCTGCCTAACAAAAGGGTTAAGCAGACTCAGCCTTCTTACCCTCCCTCCTCTTCAGATCCGGTTCCAGTGGTTTACTGAATCTGGTCCCTGTTTCTTTCAGGAATCCAGAACTGTGGTCTCATATTCAAATATCCATTTTCTTTAGCACGGAAATAGGCAAACTGCCATATGCTTGATTTAGCCTGTTAATTTATATAATTTTAAATAAACTGATGAAAGAACAATTTATTACTCATTTTCTTACTGAAAACAACCATCATTGTCTTCTCATTAGAAATGAAGGCCTCCCTTTTTAATATCAGTCTCCAAATACATAAAAATCATTTTCATACTTAGCTTTCATCCTTGCTTCCTGACAAATTAAAATGCACTCTATTTAGATCTTCCACAGTAGCAGATCTATGCAGTAGAATCATCAAGGCAATAAATTCAGGTTCCCCCCCTTCTTGTATGCAGAGTATTTATATGAAAGTAATTAAGTCCTGAATGCAAAGTCTATACATTTTTTAAAAATATATATGAAACAGGATAGAAAACAATGTTTGCATCTCAGTAAGGATGCTTGCTAAGGTGTACCAAAATAGCCCTCTTTTGTAAAATGAAAGGAAGCAATCCTGTGATACAAATGAAAAGAAATTGTGTTACATTATCTATTCTATTAAGATAGACCATAATTTTATATACTATATCAAAATTAAACCGGCTATTCTTTCCTATTGTTCATTTGCATTTCAAATTGTGAAAGCATTCACTTTTCCAGTTTCAGCATTGTTACTGAAGAAGACTAAGGTGGCTGCTTATTTCAGCCTTTCTTTTCTTTTCTCTTGCTAGATTTTCAATGCAGCTCTATTTTTCTGTAAGTGAAAACAAATTACTCGACACATTTCTCATCCTTTCTTCTTGTCACAGCATCGATCATACTGAAGGCAATACATTTTCTTAATATTAATTTTGTAAAACCCATTGAGCAGCAATGACACCAATTAATTTGTGTTTGTGGATCTAAAGAGGCTTACTAGTATCTTTCTGACCCATGCTAACTAGGTTCTGCATACTAGAAGAGTGAAAGTATTTTAATATTTAAGGCTTAATTCTTTCACCTAAAACATGAATAAGAACATTTCATTACTGTATCATCTTGAATCTAACCTTTGTAATTTTACATTCTAGAGATGGCTGGGTTAAAAAAGAAAAAGAAAAAAAAAGCGGGGGGGGGGGGAAGGGAAATGAGGGCCAGAAAACACACACAGTCCGCTTTGCAGACAGACAGCAGCAGAGTCTGTTCAAATTCTGAATATATCAGATGGTAGAAGAGTTGCCGCTCGATCTTGGCTCTCAGCCGACTTTGCAACGGGAGGGCAAAGGAGCCTGTAGTCCTTGCTCCTCTGGTGCCTATGCTGAGAGAGAGAGAGGTGTGGTTTCTCTCCCTTTTATAGACTTCTTATCTTGTTTTCTAGAAGAAACCAGCCTTTTCAACAATCCTAAGATTCTTGGCAGGTAAAGGTCTATGCAAAGGCCCATGGGAGTCGCAAAGCATTACTGGGAAAGGAGTTCACTGCCTCAGTGAGACATAAATCTCCCTTCACCACACAGGAGTATCAGGCGTGGAAAGAGAATTTAGATAATGGACAAAAAAGAGATATGTTTCTAGATCTTTTTTCTTTCCCTGCAGAAGGGAATTCTAGAATTCTGCTGTATGGGAAACTAATTCCAAAAAGTTGGGGAATTTGCAGTTTTTCAGCATCTGGTGGAGATCATATTTGCACCATCTGTCTATGATTTCTGAGGACAAAACAAGCATTCAGTAATAACCATTTCTTTCTCACTCATTTCTATGTGTTATACATGTTGTGCTAAGGTGGCTCTTTTAGAACAGGATATTTCCAGGGTAGATTTCCCAAAAAGTATTCCTAAATATTTCCAGAAATTATTTATAATCTTGACAAGACGTATTTATTTCATGTGGTTGTTTAGATGTTTCTATGCCCTAGTGTGAATTTCAACATATGATACACAAGAAAGCATCTGCAGTCTGTATGTGGAAAAACCAATGTTCAGAGGGAAGTGACTTGTTAAAAGTCACCAAGTGGACTTCAGGCAAAATTGGGAATAGGATCAGATTTCCCAGAGCCCCATTTTTATATCTGATTAACTTACCTATGTTATTTCCCTTGGTAACAGTTCTTCCCTAACCCTCCCCTCCCTATTTCAATTCTCACTCTCTTAGGTTTGTGCTACAGGAAGTAGACAGGAAAATAGGAATTTTGCTTCTCCTTCACTTTTTTTTTGCAATGAGTAAGTTTGCATTGAAACAAACAGTAAATAAAAGAATAGAAGAAAGAAACACTATACTGATATATATATTTCAGTGACAACGAAAAATATCTGGAATGAATTTGCTATAATGTCCTGGTTCAGCCAGGACAGGGTTAACTCAATAAGCAGGAGCCACAGCCGGGCTATTCCATACCATGCTGATGTCATGCTCCAGCGCAGGCTCTGGGCCAGTTCCGGTTCTGGGCAGGACCAATCCCAGCAGTCGGGGATTGCGTTGCCTTGTTTGCGCGCTCGGTACCATGTGTTTTGCTCGTTGTTGTTATTGCTGGTGTTGTTCTGATTGTTTCTCATGTGTTACTGTATTAAACTCTCCTTAACCTGCAAAGACACCTCTAACCCTTCCTGCCATTTTTTTTTTCCGTCTGAGGGGCTTGTGGATGGGGGGGCAGCGGCAGCTGCCATGTGGCTTGGCTCCCGGCAGGGACTGAACCCCCACAGCTTTACTGAACGACCACACTACTGTATCTTCCTGTTTGCTAGATGTAACTGTCTTTGTATCTGTAGTTACCTGGAAATAGAATTGCTTGCTTACTCTTCTTTGAGTTCCATATTTCTGTCCTGTGCTTTATAATGGTTTTTTGTTTAGCTAACATGGGCAGAAAAAATCAGATTGGTAGGTTTTTATTAGAAATCTAAACATTTACACTGCCCAGATTTTTATCCAGTACTAAACTGACTTCTTTGAATGATCCATGTACATATGTTATAGTAAAAAGCTCACTTTTGACTATATTATAGGCTATAGTACTACTGCACTTTGCTACTATCTGCAGCAGAAAAATATACGTTCAAGATACTTGTATCTTTTCATAAATATTGCTTCAGATTGGAGATTTATTATTATCTGGTGTGAGATGGAAAATGGTAATTTTATTTTAAACACTTGTTCAATATGTGTACAAAAGTATTCTGTCAAGCCTGATAAATATTTATTTATTTAAAATTTTTTAAAAGAAAATTATAGATTTATAGAATCTATGTTTAATTTCCTTTCTTTTGGACTCCTTTTATTTTCTTGTTCTAAGCTTTAGAGAAGATCAATAATGTCAATAGATTTTATGTAGGACATTGTGGGTACTTGTTGCCAAAATGTGTAACAACATTCAGCTTTCATAGTGTGTATTTTTCAATCAGAGCATTTCTGTGCTTTTTCTTGTGGCATTTGGGGAACACTCTTTTTTAAAAATTATTCTATCCTTGTAATATATTATGGGATTATAAAATTTCAATTAGCTTTGTCCTACCAACTGAAAGTTAGTGAAAGTTAAGCATAAAGCAACCACGTTTATTTTTGAAAATAGATTAAAGGATATACCTCAGAAAGTTAGAAAATTCTCTTTCTATTACAAAGTGCCTAGGCTTTTCCTGTATGTAGTGTTCAGAAGCACATGTTCCCCTACCACTGAGTGGGAAAGACTACTCATCTCCCATCTATTCATCAATGTGGATCACAGCTGGTGTTTTTTTCCAGTGTTATTTCTCTAAATTCATACTGGATTCCAAATAAAATATCTTAAAATACATACACTGAAGCATTTACATAAAGGACATCTGTCATATTTAAGTAAAATATTATATGAGTATAGATATTTTGATATTTTTCTGTATTATGCTCAAATATAAAGATGTAAGTATATCTGGCTAGAAGATACTCCAAACAAAAACAAACAAATAAGAAAAAAAGAACAGAAGGCAAGAAAAATAATAAACACAAACCCTATTTAATAGAAATAATAAAGATGACAATGAAGATGAGACCTCTCAGGTCACTGATGCCTGTGCCATTGAAAAACCTGCTCACATGTAGCCTTTGCAAGGACTTTGCAGCTTATAAGACAAGGGAAACAAGATTGCCATGGGTCTCATGGGAAAGCTCCTACTTATTACAGGATATTTGAGAGGGCATGTGAGCTTGTGCAAAATTTATTATGGGATGTTGCAGTGAGATGTTGTTGCAAGATTTAAAGACAAAGAAATATGTAAGAGATAAAGAAAAAAAAGAGAGGGAGTGGGGCAAATAAGGGAGGAACAAGTACAGGAGATTAGAGAGAACGGAGACAAAAGGGCTAACTGGGTGTAAACCAGCAGTTGGTCAGCATATTTGTTTGGCCAAGCCTTGTGCCTCATCACTGCAGTTTCTCTTACTAAATCCTATTTCTATTTGCTATGTAACCACACTCTGTTATGTATATGCATGTGTGTTTCAAGCTGAACTAGATGGTGAGTAGGAGGAAACCCAGGCCTGAAAAGACTTAGGATCTGAGCCCATGGCTGGGTAAAAAGCCTGGAGGCTGGACATAAACACTGGACACAGTCAAAGCTGCGCTTTGAGAAGATTTCAGGGGAGTTTCAAGGGTATTTTTGAGGAATGTCTGAATGTGGATATGCCTGTGAATCAAGAGAATGTGTGTGTGCACGCATAACCTTCAATTCTGATAAGAGATGAAAAGAAGGGCATTCCAGGTAATTCCAGGAAGTAGTTAAAAGGGTATTTAAGTACAACATTGTATCAGGCAATACTCTAAATGGGAAAATGCTGTCTGTTGGAAAGAAAAAAAAAAAAGGCTTAGCAATGTGCATTAAGGTGTTTAAATATATTTTTTTCATATTAATGTTGCTTAAGTGTAATAGTTTATAATTGTTTGAAAGCTAGAAATACCAACTTAGGAGAGGATAACGTAGGTGATACATTTAGGAAAACCACCTGAAACTCAAAAAAGACTTGTGTTATATAACTTGGGAGATGCTCTGACAGTTAGGTCAGTCTGACCAGAGGAATATTCAACCAATGACAGAAGGAAGCTCTCCTGCCAGAATGTCTTGAAACTGAGCTAAGCAAATCTCTTGAAAAATAGATTAAATGGGCTGGATAGGTCATTTGAATTTTCAGGGTGCTTTTGAGAAGTTGTGTGAGATGAGTGAGACACTTTTGTTGCCCAGGAAGTTTAGAAGCTCAGTTTGATCTGACAGAATGATTAAATAAGATCAGTAGAGACAAGGACTGGAATGCAGGACCTTTCAGCATATGTGAACTGCTGTTCTTCTCGCAGAGCAGTACAATATACACACACACACACACCCCTTTGAGGCTCTGTAGGTGACAGTCTCAAGGTTAGTGGATTACTAATCCAATTCAAAAGTGAGTAGATTTCTGAAAATGCAAATTAGGATCCCTCACCCTCCAGAGACACATAAATAAAGACACCTAAGTCCCTGTTAGCATTTCAGTTATACTATTGCTGCAATTAACATGAGCTCTTGTAGCCCTACATGAGGAAATAAAAACAACAAAAACCTAACCAAAACAAAAAAAAACACCCACCAACTTGCTTTGGAGCTTAATGATGCTTTCAGTCTTGACTAACTAACACAGGGTGGAACTAAGGTGAAAACTAGGCTGCCTTTTTATTTGGCTAGCACTGTTTTGCAGTAAGTGTCTTAGTTTAAACCCAGCCAGCAAGTAAGTGTCACAGAGCACTTTGCTCACTCCCCGCACAGTGGGGGAGAGAATCAGAAAAAAAAAGTGAAAGTCATGGGTTGAGATAAAGACAGTTTAACAGGACAGAAAAGGAAGGGATGATAATAATAATAATTATTATTAAATATTATTATTATTAATAATAATAGCAGCATATACAAAACAAGTAATGCACAATACAAATGCTCACCATCCACTTGCCCGATGCCCAGCCAATCCCTTAGCTGCAGTGCCCCCTGGCCAGCTCCCACCAGTTTATATACTGGTCATGACATCATATGGTATGGAATATCCCTTTGGTTCATTTGACTTGGCTGTGTCCTCTCCCAGCTGCTTGCTCACTCCCAGATTCCGCTGGCAGGGCAGTATGAGTAGCTGAAAGGTCCTTGGCTATGTATAAACAATTGCTTAGCAACAACTACAAACATCAGTGTGTTATTAACATTACTCTCATTCTAAATCCAACATAGAGCACTGTACGAGCTACTAGGAAAAAAATTCATTCCAGCTGAAAGCAGGACAATAAGGAAACCTGCTATATGAATAGGATGTAATAGTTGTCCTCAGCCCTTTCACAGTTTTACCCTTGGCCTGGAGAAGGAAATTGGCCATCCATTTGCTAGGGTTAACACTTGGAGTGGCCCAGGGAACCATGGGAAAAAAATTTCATGGGGCATTCTTCACCAAAATGTGCATCCCTATAGATGCAGTTCTTACCCAGTAATACAAACTTTTTAAAAGAAGAATCAAACCAGATGCTTCATTAGGTTAAGCCTCCAAAAAGATCACCTGCTCTAAGGACTTTACATGATATCATATCCACAGACCAGAGAACTACACTACACCTGAGGCTGGAAAGCACCTCACCTCATCTAGTCTGACCCTCCTACTGAGAACAGGGTCAGATAAAACAGATTGCCAAGAACCATGTTCAGCTGGCTTTTGAATAATTCTAAGGATGAAATCTCCAAACCCGCTGGGCAACCTGTTCCAATGTTGTTTTTTTTCTCTAATATTTAAAGCAAATTTCCTATATTTCAGTTTTGTTCATTGTTTCTTTGCCTGTTATTGGATTCCACTGACTGTGATTATTATTTCAAATACGTTTTCTATTCAGCTTGTTGATGACATGAGAGAATAAAGAGGGAAACTCAAAGCCCTCAACATACTGTGGTAAGAGGGACAGCTACATTATAACTAGCCCAATTTACTTGTGTCATTTGTGCAGACAGGAGAGGGTGCCTATCTGTTCTGTTTAAGCAGTAAGCTTATACTCTGCAAAGTTTTTTTTCAGGGGCTCCATAACAAAATTTTTATTAAACTGGAAAACTTCTGCAAAATATATGTCCATATATGAAAACTTCTTTCCTTCAAGCACTTTGCTAAAACATCATCTGCTTCATAGCACAGATAAGTAGAATTTTCTACAGATTATTTTTCTTGTTTTTTAGATTCTTCAACATTTTTCAGGGATTTGCATAAGTTATGCGTGCTAAATATCCTTGTTTTCCACCTAAAATAATTAATTTTTGCCTAATTTTATTTCTAGCTTCCTTTTTCTCATTTCATTAACCATCTGACCTAGTAAGTTTACTTGGCATGGTAGGCAGAAAAGAGTATCTTCTAGTTTTGACAACTTTCTTTTACCTTTTCCTTTCTTTTCTTTTTACCCTTTCATTTAAGTGGAGCACAAAATTCTATGTAAAAATTCTTCCAGATTTTCATACGACACTGTAAAATAGTAATACTTCTGTCATGAAAGTCCATTCTTCTATAGCTTCAGCATTCACTATTTTTAGTTGGAACTCACACCATAAGCATTCAGATGTGCAACATTTCTGAGCACTGTGAAAAAGAAAATGTGATATGCAAACATAAATTTCGCTTTGCATAAGGTTATTAATAAAATCTCTCTCTTCTATCTCCAACACAAAAAATTCTCTGTGTCACCCCCTGTTGCCTAAAGTCTAAGATATCAGGGACTTTTGACACCATCCTGGGAAAGATGGTCAACTTTGCCTAGTCATTGGAAAGACTGAAGAAAGTGTTGTTCATCTCCCTGTACCTAGATGTGGGGAACCTTGGAGGTTATGCATAACACAGGGAAGGAAAGCTGTGATGCATGTCTTTTATCAGCCAGCTTACGTGGAAACCATAAAAATGAAACTTCTTATGTTTAAAAAGACTTATAACCCTCATTTTCAGAAGTTAAAGGCACAGGCACCAACTTTTATTAGTCTATACTTTAACATAACCATTATTCTCTGCAGTTTAACACACATATTACTAAATGCAGAGCTTATACTGATTTGCAGAAATTGCTTTTCTGTCACTGAAATGTGTTCTCATTAGGCATTTGAAGGATAAGAGCAGTTTGCCTTTAATCTATAGAGGTATTGTCTTTACACAGTGAAATGACATTGGGAGGGGGTATATTTTCATTTTCTGGAAAACAAATCTTTAATTCCACACTCTGCATGAACTTTCAGACCCATTGAAGTCAATGAGGACTTTGCCATTGACTTGAATGGAGTTATAATTTGACCTTTATTTTTAACTTTCTCTTTCCTCGGGTAACTGCTACATATTGAGGCTTTTGCTTGAATCTATCCTTTAAGAGCCGAACTAAAAGCCAAAAGAGGCTTTTTGCAGTGTTAAATTCTACTGAAAGGCAGTCAATAAAACTATGCTTTCAAAATTTTGTCAGTACTTGTGTGTTGACATATGCAATGAACATATTCTTAGGGATGATAGAAAAGGTTAAGGTAAAATAAAAGTAATTAGGATATGATAATCTATAAGAATCTTAAACTGAAGCTTCTGATCTTTTACAGTAATGAAATAACACCTCATCTTTGGAATTATGGTTGTGTTAGCTAAAATCTTTTAACAAAATATTAATCTGCTTCTCTATACTCATTTTATGCAAAATATTCCTTGAAATTCAGCTGAAAAATTATTCATTACTTCTTACTCTAAAATGCTGCTCTTTGCTTCTATGGACTGTTAAGCAGCTACTTTACCTAAGTCAGAGGGATAATGACATTTCAGTGGTATACAAAGCCATGTTATGTTAGCTTCAAAATAGGCATGGATCTTTAAGAAGGGTTTTTTTAGATAACATTGTGATACATTTTAATTGGACTCTTAGAACAAAAACTGCTGTGAAAAACCTTGTTTTCATTTAAAAAAAAAAAAATTAGGAATACCTTCAATATAGAAAATAGTCTTTAAAAAATCTTATATACACAAACTATGTACATAAACACTTCAATAATTAGCAATTAATGACACATTTAGAACACATGAAACCCCATAATGTCTGATGTCATGAACTGAACATACTGCAAAAGAAAATTATGAAATATCTTGTCAGGTCCTAGTACTCATTGAACATAATTAATAGAACAAAAGCAAATGCATTCTTTTCAGGAGAGTAAGGTACTATTTGCACTTGTAGAGCTGACTTTCACTTTATGTTGAATCTTATGAAATATATAGAATCATAGAATCATGATTAATGGTTGGAAAAGATCTTTGAGATCATCAGGTCCAACCATTAATTTAACTCTACCAAGTCCACTGCTAAACCATGTCCCTAAGCACCATATCTACATGTCTTTTGAATACCTCCAGGGATGGTGATTCAACCACTTCCCTGGGTAGCCTGCTCCAATGCTTGGCAACCCTTTCATTGAAGAAAATTTTCCTAATATACAACCTAAACTTCACCTGTTGCAACTTGAGGTCATTTCCCCTTGTCCTATTTCTTGTTACTTGAGAGAAGAGATCAATATCCAGCTCTCTGCAAACTTCTTTCAGGTAGTTATAGAGAGCAATAAGGTCTCTCAGCCTCCTTTTCTTCACACTAAATGGCCCCTATTCCCTCAGACACTCCTCATAAGTCTTGTGCTCTACGCCCTTCACCAGCTTAGTTGTCCTTCTTTGGACCCACTCCAGCACATCAATGTCCTTCTTGTAGTGAGGGGCCCAAGAAATGAACACAGTACTCAAGATGCAGCCTCACCAGTGCTTAGTACAGGGGGACGACCTCTTCCCTCATACTGCTGGCTATACTATTTCTGTTACAAGCCAGGATGCTCTTGGCCTTTTTGGTCACCTGGACACACTGCTGGCTCATATTTAGCCAGGTGTTGATCTGTATTTCCAGGTCCCTTTCTGCTGTGCAGCTTTCCCGCCACTGCATGGGGTTGTTGTGGCTCAACTGCAGGACCCCACAAAATAGTGCATTGTATCTATTATTGTGATAGGAAGGAAATGCTTGTCTATCATGAGATTTGAATATGCATTCAAGCCTGATATCTCTTTTACTCCAACACATTAAATAAGAAGAAACAACAAAAAATCATGCTATAATTACCAGACTTGATTTTCTGACGGTAGGTTGAGATTGAACTTCACCTTCTATCAAATGACAGTGTCTGATCTGTGTTTTCATGGAGTTTAAAGGATGTGACAAGAATCCAGACTCATTGTTTTGATGTCCATACAAATAGCAACTAGCAAACGTGCCAGATGAAGCTGGTGCTATCCTTAAAAAGATGAACTATGTGAACCATAAACATCCCATGCATCTTGCAGGTTGGCAATGAGTTGTTATAGCATGTCCCTTCACAGAGTATGCAGATTGCCAGAGGCACCTGACAGGAACTTCAGATACTTCTGTGGTGTTCAAGGTCCAAGCTGAGATATGATTCACTTTGGTTTTGTGTGTTTTTTCTGGGGGATTGAAGCGTATCAGTATTTCTGCTATTTTTTAATTACTTGTGTAATTAGGATATCTGCCAGTTACATTTTAAGTAACTGAATGAGAAAGCAGCTTGTGTGTATATATGTATGTAGCCAATTGAATATCATCCATTCAGAAGCAGTAACATATGGTTTAGATTACACAAACAGGATGGAGAAAATTTACATTGAGAAGAAAGCAGTTTAAAACTTTGAGAGAGGGCCCGTGAATCATATGTGGACTGTCAGATTCATATATAGTACTGTATACTTATAGGTTGGTATTGTTTTGAGCTGTACTATAAAGCAAAATATATGTGCCACAATGAACTCCAGGGAAGACATAGTCTCTTGCATAAAAACTCATTTGCATCACACTCATGTCTGATTGAATCAAGTTCTTCGATCTTTTTCAGGTTCTTTGATCTTACTGACTTTGAATGGGCTGGATGAGAAGAATTTCCTGATTTTACTCCACTGTTCTCCTGACTTTCCTCCACTTTCAGGAAGCAGCCAGTTCAACTGTTAGCTCAACTTTTCTCTGATGAAGAAATTACATGCCTACTAAGGCATGGAGAGGTGATCTTGGGATTCTCTCACTATTCATTTGAGTTTCATTTTGTCTCATTTCAAGAAAGTGTTCTTTGGGTTATTTTTTCACCCTTTCTATTCTACTGGCTTCACCTGAGACTGTAGTTTTGTGATGTTTCTTGAGTAGTCTCCATCTCTTTACTTTCAATCTACACTTTCCTGGTGCTGGACTATTCTCTCTGTTTTTCCCACTTAAGCGTTTCACAGAATCATAGACTCATAGAATGGTTTGACTTGGAAGGGGTCTTAAAGATCACCGCATTCCAACCCTTCTGCCACGGACAGGGATACCTTCCACTAGATCAGGATGCCCAAAGCCCCATTCAACTCAACCTTGAGCACTTCCAGGGAGGGGGCATCTACAACTTCTCTGGAACTTCTCATTCCATAACCTCTTCCAGTGTCTTACCACCCTCACAGTAAAAAATGTCTTCCCAATATCTGATCTAAATCTACTCTATTCCAGTTTAAAACCTTTACCCCTTTCCTAGCACTATGCTCCTTGATGAAGAGTCCTTCCTCGTCTTTCTTGCAACACCCCTTTATGTACTGAAATGTACATAATTACTGTCATCCTTTAGTACCCCTAAGGGTTCCACAGGGCTGCTCTCAATCCACTCGTTGTATAGCCTGTATTTGAGCTTGAGTATGCCCTGAACAATGTGAAGGACCTTATGCTTGGCCTTGTTGAACTTCATGAGGTTCACATAAGTCCACCTCTTTAGCCTGTCAAGCTCCTTGTGGATGGCATTCCTTCCCTCTGGAGTATCAACCACACCACACAGCTTGGTCTAGTTTGCAAACTTGCTGAGGGTGAACTTCATCCTACTGCCAATGTCCCCGGTGAATTTGTGTGGCTCTGTGTTAGGAAAAAAATCCAGAAACAATAATTGACTTAGTTTCTAGTCTGGTCCCTTATGCTTAACTTATAAATAGTTGCACTGGCATGGGGTACTGCATGGCATATAGATGAGAATAATTCTAACAGCTTGGGGTAGGAATCTCCATTAGCTGTTTCCATATCTTTTATGCAGTCATAGTAAGTGAAGTACTTTCAAGTATTAAATATCAGCTAACAATATTCCATATTGCATTATTTTATATTGCAAATTTGCTAAACTATTCAATTATTATTTTGGTAAGGGATATCATATTCTAAATGGGTTAAAAGGGGATAACTATGAATTGTTACTACAGAGTAGCCAGGTGTGTGATGTACATGCAGTATTTTCATTACAGTTACCCAAGTAAATTAGCTAGTCATATATAAAACAAACTTTATGTAAGAACATAATAGCAAACAGTACATCAAGTAGTAGATATGCCCACGGAGTCTCTATTAGTTATCATTAATCTCTTTAATAATGATTCTAAAGAAGTACAAGTGAGATTGAAAAATAAATGACTGAAGGCCAATGAAGTGGAACAAGATTTAGAAAACATGCACTCTATTTTGTAAAATATATCCATCTTTTAAAGCTCATGTTTTTCTTCCTTGGTGTAAAAATAGCATTTCAAGAGACTTGTCTTTGTAATAAAGTTTGAAAACAGCACATGCATTTTGTTTCTTACAAAAGATAATAAAACAAACAGAATACAAAATAAAATGTTATTCCAAAGTGTATTATCATGGCATATGAATTCTATACAGAATAAATATAGATTTCAGAGGAAGTATAAGATAGCGTGAAAATTATTATGTGTTGTGCAGAAGAATAAAAGAGACACTTTGAGAAACAACTCATCTCACAAAAGCTTTCTTGTTATGGACTTTTAAATTTTGAAGTCTTTTTCAAGGTTTATAGGCATCAAGAAAGTTGCCAGTGGAAACTGGCATGAGACTGTTTACATTGCATCTTGCAATCAAAATGCATTCCAATATCATAACTGAACAAACATTAGTCTCCAGCTAGATGCTTTCAAAAAATGTCCCTAGTTTTAACTGTGGTAATGAGTAGAATGATTTCCAATGGCCACAAGAAGGGAGCTTCATGACAGAGCAGCAAGAAAGACAGATTCAGTGTAAAGGTGAAAGGTCAAAATAAATGTCAAAAAATAGATAATTGAAAAATTCTTTCGTGTTTATATCATTTTAACTCAAAAATTACTTATTCGGAAATGTACTGGAAAATCTATTACTTTTAAGATATAAAGGTCTTGTTACAATTACTGTGAAATCCTTCCAAGACTAGGAAAGTCATTCACACATCAAATACTATAGTTCTTAAAAGATAATTATCACAACAAAATGTATTTACATCAAAGAAAGACAAAAGTACTTTCCTCACAAATATTTTCCTCCTCTCTTTCCTACTCTATCTTGTAGAACTACAGAATCATAAAATTAATAGCCTATAATTTAGTCAATGAGCAGTACTTCTATGTATAGAGGGAACAAGAGAAAAATGATTTTTTATTTTCTTTAAGTTATTTCCTGTAGGAAAGATCTGCAAATTAATAGTAAAATTGAGGATATTGAAAAGCAGTTTCCCATTACAGGGAAAAATAATCAATTTAGTACCATAAAATCATAGAATCATTATGGTTGGAAAGGACCACCAGGATCATCAAGTCCAACCTTCAGCCGAACATCTCTCTAGCCACTAGACCATAGCCTCAAGTGCTACATCCACTCGTTCTTTAAACACCTCCCAGGATGGTGACTCCACCACCTCCCTGGGCAGCCTGTTCCAGTGCCCAACCACTCCCTCAGTAAAGAATTTCTTCCTAA
>JAVSBS010012184.1:62582-94056 GCA_033124195.1 Coracias cyanogaster
CCCCCCCCAAGAGACAATCAAAAATCAAACCAAACAAAACAACAACAAAAAACAAACTTCAAAACCCCATTTGGATAGACTTTTTATATGTTTTTTTGAAACTTGTATAGTTTCCTACCTGATCACCAACTTATCTCCCTCACAACCTACTGAGCCAAAGCCCTTGAATTATGGAAATGATGGTCCTGACGTCCTTCTGTTCTTTGATTTGCCAGCCCAAGAGATGAAACCTCCCTACACAACCAGTATCACAGAGTTAACTTGGTGAGGAGAGTTACATTGTTTCATTAAAAGAAAAAACACTCCACCTTTCAATTGCAGGATCCATTCAACAGGTGGTTCATCTAATATTCTCCTAAAGGAAGGACTTATTGCAGTAATTTTTATAGGCCCAGAATGGCTTTTCACTGTTGTGGTTTATTTTCATTTCTTTATTTCTAAGACATGACAGATCAGCAACCAGAAAAAAAATAGTTTAGGAAAGAAAAATCTTTTACCAGTCCTGAAGGAATTCATATTTCTGCAAAGTACACTATTATATTATCAGGTTACTGACTGAAGCACAGAAATCTACTACTTATATCAATAAACAAGAAATCACAATCAACCTACACTGCATTATGTCAGGGGAAAAAAAGTATCCATATTCTTTGGATAAGCTATAGCATGAAATGACATTCATCTTCTTAATTCTCATATAAAAGTATGGAGGCAATGACAAATAATTATTCTACATTCCTCTTCAGTTTTGGATATGGTGATAGAGCTCTTCAAAGACAGCATGGCAAAACAATGTACTTCTTCAGCCCTGCTGCTTGACACAGAGGTGTTTTGCCTTAGATAGACATCTGGCATGGAATGTATCAGCCCAATTGAGTAAAGTTTTGCCAAGATTTCTAAGTACTTGTTAACTGCTTCATAGAAGGGAATGGGACAATGTCAGTTAAAGCAATCTTTACCATCTCTACCATAAGTACAGCAAAATGCAAAGAAAGTTTTTTCCCCATGTCCAAATCCAAGAAAGGAACCTGGAAGAAACTGTTACTAGTAAAAATTTTGTTCCTTACTGTCATTTCTTACTCTGACAATTTCCTGTCCTCACCTTTTTTCAAACAAAAGTTAGGTAATTTGTATGCAGTGAGTATTGTACAACCTTGCTGCTGCTCCCATTTCCATTCATGAAAGAGATTCCATTAGCTTCAATGTGCTAGGATGGAACTCTTGTACAAGACTGCACCCTTTCTTGTTGAGATGAACAAACAGATGGTATCATTCCTAAGACTGAATTTAGTGTTCAGAAAAAGTCAGATGGATCCACTCCTGAATCTCTCATTTAATGAAATAATTGCACGCTTTGTAACTGTAAAATTGAGGGGGGAGCAGGGAGCAAAAAGAAGCCACCAACTGTGTTAAGAATCCAGATTGACTGCATTACACTGCCACAAAAATAATGTCATTTCCATTTATGAATCGTAGTAATTTGCTACAGACATCACAATACATGTCTTTCAAATACAGGCTTTCAAGTTGTATCATTCAAAATACATAATAGAGATGAATTGGGGGAGGGGATCACAAAAAGATGTCTGAGTATACCTTTGAACAGTAAACATCTTTTTTTAATCCAAGTAATGTTAAAATTTAGAAACACATATAACATTTGTATGAATGGTGTATCAATTAGGGGTATGGAATTCCATTAATCTATGCAGAGATTATTATCACTGCTAATGGAACAAGAAAAAAAAAGCAAGCATGAAAAGCAAGTGTTATTGTTATGCTGTCAGATGTAGAGATCAATGGAAAAGTATTTACAGCATTAAAATATATACTTGCTATTGTGGCGATGCTGGCAATAGGTCTACAGAAAACACGTTATTAGGATAGCTTTTTTTTTCCTTCAGGTAATCTGGGCAAGGAAACCCTTTATAGAAATTAAAAAACTACCTGGTGAAAGTACATAAAAAGTTATCTATCTTCATCAGTCCCCCAGAAGACCTCAGACATTGTATAAGGAGAAAAATCACCAAAAAACCACATGGACTCTTCTGAAGTATTACTCTCAAAGGTAGAATGGTTTTCTGTGTACTAAGGAGATGTGTTTTATTTCTCCTCTCTCCTAGAAGCCCTGCATATCTCTGAACTGACAGTTCAATACAATCACTGATCATGTATTCCAACTATGCAGAGAAAAGCAGGGTTTTACTAGACTAGAGATCCAGTAAAACATATATTCCCTTTAATAAAAGTTTCCTTAATCAGATTTTTGTCAAAACGGATTAAACAATTAACGTAAACTTCAGATAATGCAATCTCCAAAGGAAAAAAAAAAAAAAAATCTCTTCCTCCAAGGAATGATTAACTAAGCAGAGGCCACATCCTTCTCCCTTGTCTCAGCTCTCCACATAATATTCCCAACGGTTTTTGGGATATCAGCCATTTAGGCTGATATCTGCTTGTCAGAATATGCTTCTTGATGATTCCCTAGCGCCTTTGCCTAAATAGCTAACTTTTTCTGATAAATGATAACATTATGTTATGAACACACTCAACACTGTCAGTGAGACAAAATTAAGCCCATCACAGAAGGACTAAGCAGTGATAAGAGAGATTTTTGGAGCTGCTTTGCAAGGAAAATAGATTGTGCATTTCCAGTTTCAGAGAAAATGCACAAACCTTCATAAAACATTCAGGAAATTTTAATGGAAACACACCAGAAATGTGAATCCAAAAAGGCACTCACCATGGATTCACAGAAGATGTAATACTCCCTGAATGTTATTAATAATGAAGCTTTTTTCCACCAACACTTTTCATTTTCCTGGGGGATTGTACACATCTGTGTTATGTTTCCCTAAACAAGAAGCCTAAACCAGAAAACTGGAGAAATGAAGAAAGCCGGGGAGGGATTTTCTACAAAGGCCTGTAGTGATAGGACTAGGGGTAATGGGTTCAAACAGGAACAGGGGTGACTTAGATAGGAAATTAGAAGGAAATTCTTCACTCTGAGGGTGGTGAGACACTGGAAGAGGTTGCCCTGGGGGGTCGAGGGTGCTCCATCCCTGGAGGTGTTCAAGGTCAGGTTGGATGGGGCCTTCAGCAACCCTGTCTAATGGGAACTCTGTCACGGTAGGGGAGTTGGAACTAGATGATCTTTGAGGTCCCTTCCAACCCAAACCATTCTATGACTATATATATATATGTAAACAAATAAACAAAAAAAAAACCACTGAAAAAGGTAATAGCAAATGCATCCCCCATGAGATAATAAATTGTTAGAATAAGTGTCAGGAACTGCTTTTTACCTATACTGTGGGGAATTTTTCAGTCACAAATTATCAGTCTGACAAAAAGTTCAAGATTAAAAGTTGATGTGATATTTCTTTAAGTTCTTTCTGGTTTTCTGTTCTGAATCTCAAGTTTTGAAAATCAGGAGTAAGTAATTTTATCCTTCTCTCCATCTTACTAATAATGGAAGGCAGGTTTATTCATCATACCTATTTTGAACCCTCCAAAGTCCTTCCATGCTATTTTTTCATCTTTTTTTATAGTAAGAAAGATATGAGGACATTAAAAAGTTTCAGAAGAATCTTTGATTTCCACAATAAAACTTCCTAGTACACTAAAACATTTTATTTGAAT
Organism: Coracias cyanogaster; assembly: GCA_033124195.1. Taxonomy (NCBI): domain Eukaryota; kingdom Metazoa; phylum Chordata; class Aves; order Coraciiformes; family Coraciidae; genus Coracias; species Coracias cyanogaster. The sequence goes on from JAVSBS010012184.1 coordinate 66,225, forward strand.
TATTGCTGAACTTGGTGACACATCTGCATAAGCCAAACCTTTTGCCACTAAAATATTTGCAATTCCTCCAAAGAAGCATGTTCATTTTTCTTTTCCTGTATCTATCACGGCTCTAGCAACTGTTTCAAAGTCTTTCTACAACTGAAAAGTAACAAAAGCAAAACAAAAAAAATCTAATTTTCAGAATATGCTCTATAAGTGTAAATACAAATTTTTCCTATTTAGTGCTTTATTTCTTTTTCTTGTACTAGGATCAGAACTGTTTTAACATTATACTTTTATTTAAAATCAATGTTGCATTCAAGTTACCAGCTACTGGTGAATTCCAAGGAAAGGAGAAAATTCATGAGGACTGTGTAATTTTTTAAAAATCAGAATCTACTTCACATTTCATTTACATTGTGGACCCATAAATTAGAAAGTGCCACCAATGTAATCTAGAATCTCAAAGCTGTATCCTGCGAGCTAAGTCTTCTTTAAAATATAATCAGCAAAGTTTTCTACTGTGACTACTTTCTTCCTTGGCTTGTATTAAAAAAAACCAAAAACCCACAACAACAACAAAAAAACACCACCACCAAACTAAGGTGGCACCAGATAATTAGGAAATTCCCAAATCCATTCATGTTCTTGGCATGAATTTCCACCTGCAGAGACAAACATTTCCAAGGAGACAGAGGAAATAAAACTGAATTCTGTTCAGTGTTATAGCACAGATAATGGTAAATTACAATAATAAAACATCACTGCAAAGATGCCAACTCACTGTTTATTTACTGAAATTTTCACCAAAAAAATACTTTCACTTTTATGAGAATCTGAGCTTTCTTTGGAAAAATTGAGTGTCCAAACATTCACATACCGACTTTTCCTGGAACTGCTATTTCGGAGTCCTGTTCTCATAAGATCATTGGATAGTTCAAACTGAAAGGGACCTCAGAAGGTCTCTGGTCTAACCTTCTCTTCAAAACAGAATCAGCTACAAGGTCAGATCAGGTTGCTCAGCTCTTCCCTATGCAAACTGAGCCTTCCTCCTACGTGTCTCTCCAGCAAGTTAAAGTGTTAAAGGTAAGATCATTTAGAGCATATTCCATTTTGGCAAAAGGACAAGTGCAGCTCTACCTTGCCACTCCATGATGCAGAGTGGGGGATCAGCATCCGGACACCTGCATTGCAAACAGTCATTGACACAACAAATCCCCTAGCAATATCCTGAAAAGAGAGGACAAAAGTGCATCTCACTTTTGCATTGCACCTGCTCTTCAGGGAGAAAGGCTGGAGGACAGTTTCCAGATGGTAATCACTAGAACTGAGGGCAAGTCACAGGATTTTAGAGACAACATGGGGTTTTGATTCTTCCCAGCAGACAATTGCCTGACTCCTAATAAATCAGGAATCCAGTGTATATAGCAACAAACAACACTGGACTAAAGAAGAGTTCGCAGCTCACCAAGGCCAGCTTCCTCTGTCCATGAGACAGCAGCGCATTCTGAACAGAGAAAGTCTTTCTACATTAAATGTTCCTTATTCTTGCTCTTTGTCCTCTTGTATGGAGTTTTCTTCCCTGGGACCTTAGCTTGTTCATGCGTGCTCCAATGACAGAGGTAGGCAGACGTGCAGATACTCCTTTTCTGCATATTTTCTGTAGGCTACCTGTAGGCAGCAACCTGTTCCCTATAGGTAATTTTTCCAAAGTGCCTAATTCTTCCTCTATTGTGCAACAAATCCTGGTGTCATACTAGGATGCTGTTACTGCAACAGCACATTTAATTATCACTAATATTATGGAGTGAACTGTAATCTAAGTTTTGAGTGGCTACAACTCCTAAAACTAGAGACACTTCAGAAAGCTTTGAAACAAGAGAATGTAGTTTAAATGTACAATAAGAAATTCAGGCAACAGGACAGGAAACAAGGACTTGGGCAGAGCTATCAGAAGGAGATGTCTTCAAATCAAGCTCCACAGAATATAATTAGTTCTATGGGAAGGAAGGGATAAAATAAGATCTTGTGCTCTTTAAGTCTACAGGGAAAAGATCATGAACCCCAAAAGCAAGATTTTTAATATTTAAATTTAACATTAAATATTTCAAGAATCATCTTCATAAATGTGTTAAGCCTGTACGTTTTCTCAGAAGAAGCTTTACTCAGTAGTAGCCTCAGTTGTGAGCACAGTGATCCTGCAATCACACAAGCTTCAGCACAGAACACAAGGCAAATCTTTAAGCATTGCCCACTCTAAAGAACACCTAAACAGGCTGTGGAGCGTTCATCTTGCAGGGTCTCACTTCAGTTTCCATCAAGGTAATCACAAGATTGCCATCATCCTCAAGCCTTCTAGAACTTAGCAGTAGGAATGTCAAGTTAGGACTCCAATCTTGATGAAATTGTTTCTGCCTCTAGCATATCCATGAAAAGTACCTCATCATCATTTGGCCCATTAAATCAATTTATTATTTTACAGGAGCCATTTACTCCTAATAATAATACCTCATCACTGATATTATTATCTGCTTCAGAAGCACAGTATGGCTTGTTTTTAGACCTGATTGCTCAATGTGGCTTGAAGGAAAAATCTCTCCATAGCTTTAATTTTATTGAACTGTTCTTTGAGAAGACAGCTGAAAGTGAAATATACTGTATCTGCTAGTAGCTGCTTGTGCTATTATCTTGTTCTTACGTTATCTGCTTGGTTATTTGTTCTTTCAGATTGAAGTTTTAATTTTTATAGACTGTGATCTGAGCATTAGTAGCTTAATAAATCAACAAGAAAGGAAATCATGAAAGAAGGCTAAAGACTGCTCAAAGAACTAAAGGAAACATAAGAATAGCTTTCCTTACAGATGGCTTTTAAAGTGAATGAGCCATTGAGGTAGTCCCTGTTCAGAGGTGCCGTAGCATAAAACTATAGTGAGTGAAAACAAGCAGGAAGGGTCATACCGTGCCCTCAGAAGCACTCAGAGGACTCCCAGTGACTCCAATCAGAGCCAGAAGCCAAAATCTTATGGCAGAATTTAACCCCAAATAACCTTTTCAAACAGCAGACCAAACTGTGGTTTCAGATATACACATACAGTTCCCAAAGGGGTGAGAGGCTGCAAGTGCTTTGCATTTCTCACTTGCTTTCCAGCTGTGCTTTTCTTCACCAGGGACCTCTTGTTGGCTTAAGCCTGAACTTCACTCATAGCCTGTGTTCGCAGGCTGTTTATCATTACTAAGCCCTCCTCCAAAATCAAAAGTACATAAAAATGCTTTCAATTACATAAAGAAAAATACTACCATACTTCTGAAATATCTGTCATGCCTTTCATGGCTATGTGAAAAGCAAGCAAGTCCATGGTAAAAAACCACCTATCCCAGGTGCCACAAAGCAGATGGAAGTAGGGTGGGGAAATTAACATAAACAGGGTTTACTCTGTAAATACATATTGTTGCATTTAATTATGACTGGTTTGGACTGGTAGATTTGGACTTTGGACATCCTATAAATTTAAATCCACCCACCTATTTTTAGCCAGAGTATGGAACCCTAAAAAATTCTTCTCACTTAAGGCACTTATTTTGCATACATATTACCCTAAAATTCTTGACCATCCTACCTGAAGTTTCTGGGTGATTAAACCTGACAGTTTGTCCTGTGCCAAAGAAATTCCAGAAAAAATTAGTGTTAAGTAAATAAAAACATTGCCTATGCAGCATAAAGTATCTAGCCAGCTCACCTTGACCCATACAACTTAAAATACATCTTAAATTTCTAAAACCAAATTCAAATTTGAATAGTTAGTGGTATTCTTCATGAGCCTGTACTAACATAGCATTATCTGGACAGAGCCTTTCAAGTACAGACCGTATGCATCTGGCTGATGGACAGGGGGAGGGTCTTGGTACTAAATGCCAGGCCACAGCAGGGTTACAGCCATACTATGAAAGATACCAAGAAAGGTAACCTCTGGTCACACCTGGAATAGTCTCAGTGGCCATAGGATATGAAAGCAAGATCTGTAGTGACAGCTATAAGAGTCCAGCCAGATCAATGACAGGTAAAGTTTCCACAGGTTTAGGGTTCCTGTAAACAGAATAATTTCATATAACCAGCAGAAGGAGTGGGTGCTAGCCAATTAGTCTTCTCCAGGTGCATTGACCAGCTTACTGATGAGCTTCTCCAAAAAGTTAATAAATTTATTCATTTTCCCCCAAATGTTACACTCACACCAACTTATGCATGCATTTTACAACATTTGATGTGCAGCTTTTCCATCTGTCTCAGTTGCTACTGACAGTGTCTATTTGTGCCTCATCTAATACTGAAACTATGTTTAGGAGCTGGAAATCACTATGTGTCCAGGTGGCATGCAGTCCATGGTACTGGTGAACAGATGTGGGAACTAAGAGCTCAGGATCATGTCATGATTCATTACCTAAAGATAGACTGATACTGCACAGCTTTATGAATATGGAGGTACATAAAGGAGTTAGCTTCTAAGTAACTATATTTGCTTTATTTAACTATAAGCAAAAATAATTGTTCTGTTGTAAAATATTTTATGCCTAGCACAGCAATTATCCCCTTCAAAACATCATGAATAGTTTCATTTCCAGCTTCCCCATTTCTTCATAGAAATAAATTCAGATGAGCCCCATCATGTTATAAGTTTAGCTAATGAAAAAATTTTTGTATTCTTTAACAAAAAAAACCCCCGATATGCCAAGAAGTCCAGTAGAAAGGTTTTGCCCTTCAAACATATGACAAAAGTTCCTGAAATGCTGTGCTTTCTCTATTTTCTGTTATTTAATATAATCTCTCTAAGCAGGACATAATGAGTCAAAAATAGAAATTTATCATAGCCACAGAAGATACATTTGATCAAACAAGGTAGTTTATCAGTAAGTCCTGCTGAATTATGTACAGACTTACATATGTTTAAGGTGTTGTATCTATGTTCCAAAACATTGTCTTTCCCGAGTTTAATATTATACGACTCTCTCTTTTCACTCTTACTCAGAACTGAACTTACTGTGAATCTTCCTTGTACAGAATTTTTTAAAAGGAAACTAACACCATATCTTTCTAATTTTCTAGCTGGTATTTTATAAAGCTTCAGAATTACAAAACATCATCTTATCTCTGCACTTACACATACAGGTAATATTTTCTCTATTAATCAAGCTGTCTTGGTAGACTTCTCTAGTGCTGATATGGTAGTTATTCTCCCCCCTGCCCCCCAAAGATATTAATCAAATCAGGAACTCTTTGCAAAAAGTTTTCTTTTATCCCTTCCCTAATTTTTTTTAAACAAATGTTTTCTGTCATTGTGATTTATACCCGTAGTAGGTCACAGTATCATTGTATTCACTGTGCAATATTTGCTTTGTTACACCATGTCAACAATCTGGGAAGTGTGAGTACCAGGGCAAGATATCCTCAATTCAAGGCCTAGGAGTTTGTCAAGATCTTGGTCTGGCCTTTAGGCAGTGGGGGTGTTTTTTTGTTTGTTTGTGGTTTTTGGTTTTTTGGGGGGGGAGTGAAGGGGGCTTGGTTTTTTTGTTTTCATACTGGGCTTTGGGGGCAAGAAGACAAAAACTTAAAGACAGGAACTGAGGTTTCTATAGATTCCCAGCAAAAAGCAGGTACAACACAAGAGATGCCCAAAACCCAGTGTGCTAACCAGCAGGATATGTCTGAACTCTGTCTCCTCTTCAGTGTTCATGAATCCAACTCAGGACTGGCTCAGGAGACGGCATTGCTTCTACAGGAAACACCACTTAGGCATTTAACCACACCTAAGCATTGAGACTAGACAGTTTTCAAGAAAGAAGCCATTGAAAGCTTAGGTACAAAGACCACAGCTTGGACTACAGAACAGGTCTCCTCTCACTTGCCTCTTAGCAGCCATGTGTTTGCTACATGACAGACTTGCACGGTGAAAGCCAGGGTGCTATGCTCCTCTCCTCCACCCCAGCTCACACCTCAGTGTCTAAGCTGCCTCCATGGAGGCCCACTTGAGGCTATTATACAAAAAATTAGGGAACTAATGCTGCCAGCTGCAATGTTTAATTGAGTGGTCAGAGCTATTCTTGTTTGGATTGCCTCTTAGATATACTTAAAGGGTTACCTAAAAGATGGAGGAAAGTTTCTGGTGTCTATCAGGCTGAGCCAAGCACTAACCTCAGCGTATGCTCTTCCCTATCAGGGCATCAGGCAAATTGCAGTCCAAAAGGCACATCCAAGATTACTAGCTGTAGCTAGCCCCTTACATAAATACCAATCTCCTGATCTTTCTTAATGCCTTCCTGTTTGCCTGCAGGGTTCAGGCTATCTGTGGGATATGCTGCAAGGTAAAACAAAGATGTAATATCCAAAGGAAACCCAGGTACGTCCCAAGGACAGTCTCAGCACTGCTTTTGCGTCAAGATTCACAAGCACCAGTGCCACCTTCTCATGCCACTCACCTTAGGCACTCTGCTGCTTACATTCCAGCAGCTTTGGTGCATAGGGTTCACAAAATTCAAAACCTACTGAAAACTGTGAGTGCTAAAGTATTAGTTTTCCATATTATAAAAGCCTTTGAACTAAAAAATACTCTTTTTGGAGAAACAGAAAGAAAGTTAGCCAAAACAAACAAACCAGCTAGGCACATTTTAAACTAAAAATTAATTTCCTAATTTATTCCTACTTCTATCTTGTCTCTCCTGATGTGGTATGCTTTTTGGTTTCATGCTGAACAACTGAACTTTACTTCTGCTTAGCACTTCTGCAGCTCTGTTACTTTGAACTCAACTACTTCAGTTAAAATCATAAACTTCAAATTTCACTGCACAATGCAAGGGTAGATTTTTAATTCCTGTACTTCCTAACCAGATATAATTCAAAGTAGTACTAGATGCACTTTCAGCTCTGGTTTTAGAAATAATAATAAAATCAGGTGTTTTATCTTTTTCGATACTTCTGGCTAAACACATTTAAATAAATCAATATTCACAACAGGAAGCACAATTTTAAAGTCACTTACAATACAAAAAGACAAGAACAGCTCAATAAATCAGAATACAAAGTGTATTAGTCATAATGGACTGACTGGCACAAAGTCAAGAGTCACTTGCTTCACTTGATTTTTAGGGATAATGATAAAAGGGGATCATTTGCATTAAAGATTGTTGCTTAAATTAAATACAATTTATACATCATCCATAGAAAGATTGACTACTCACGCAACTTCAAAATATTTTCAAAATATTCAGGAAAACTATAGCTCTAGAAGAGCAAAAGCTTTCAAGTTATAAAAATAAATTCAAAGTTTCATTTATAATCTTAATGTGACCATTTAAAAAATAACAATAAATACCATTTTATACCTGATAACATAAAAATGGCCAGACCCTCTCTTCCTGGATAAACTCAGTCTCCCAGTGAGATCCAAGAGTGACTCTGCCCAACTCTTTACCACCTGCTCCCTTCTCCTACAAAGACCTTTCAATCCACATCAGCTAACTGCCAGTGTTTTATTGCTGGTGCTTGTTACTGGCTGACACTAACTTTCAGCTGTTTTTCAAAGGAGGAAAAACAAGAACTAAGGTTGAATTTAACCCACCTGAATCTGGTCATTTTGAAAGAATTTTTTTCAGTGTTCAGTGACTTCTAAAATAGTTCTAAAGTCATAATGTAAATATGCTGAATGGAAAATGGCAATTGTCCGTACACAAACATACAGAGAATTTTTGTAGTCCAAATAAATTATAATATAATTGCAAAAAAAAATCAGGTATTTTTACTTTTTGGCAGGTGTATTCTCATCTAATTTTCAAAAACAACTTGACTTCCAGTAGTAAGAAAGGAGAAAGAATTCAGATTATATTCTCCATATTTATTTTTCAATATTCTGGCTATTTTTCAGATAGGAAAAATATGTGTAGCTGTCACTTAGTTAAAGAGAAACTTATTTTGTGAAAGATGTAATTTTAAGAAATTGAAGTTACTTCTCTCTTCCTCACTTTCTCAGGAGATGAGAAGGTTAAAAGAGGTAAACCTCTCCTACTCTCAAGCTAAGCATTTCCATAAATACAGCAATGATTTCATAAAGAACACTGAATCATACTCCCTTTTATCACTGAGAAAACTTTAGTCTTGGAAAAAAAGGGCTCTGATCAAGACAGAGATTTCTAAGAAGGGTGTTAAAGAGCTGTTACCCAGTTTTTATTCACGGAATGGAGTCTTATGGGGACAACATTACTCCATTTGACACGATATATTCTGCAATTCAGATCTGTATTATTCTTGCTGTACAGATAATTTCATACACATTTGTAGAAATTTTTTTTAATAACTATGCAAGTGGAAGTCATCTAAATCCTTAACTCTTTGGAAGCATGTTACATAACCTGGGTAGCTTGAGCAATTTGCCATCCTGTGTTGCTAACATCATTAACTGGTTTGGAAATTGCTTGGAAATTGTGCTCCATTGCCAGCAGTTCTCAATCCCCTTGTTTTTGCAAGGTGAATCTATAATAAGTTTAATATGTGGGTATGCACCAAAAATTCAATAATTCTATGGCAATCTGGAATTAAAGGCATTGATTACTTTGGAGATGCAAGTTCTAATGCATAGATGGCTGACTACACAGTAATTACCTTTTTTCTTTGAGAAACATTTTAGCAGTAGCAGGCAGCAAAGCGAAAAATAAAAAACAAATGTAAAAATAAAAAGATAGTTTTCTGTGAGAGCTGGAAAAAAATAGTCCGGATGGCCCATCAACCTGTGTTACAAAAAATTCATGGACTTGACTGATAAATTATTTTGTGGGGTGAGAGAAAGTACAGTGTCAAGTGTTAGGGCTGGGCTGGCCACTAGGCAAAAGACAGATGCTCTCTATTATCCCCTCTTACTCCCTTCCCCAAGGGAAAGAGAAAGGGAATAAGGGAGAGAGACTTATGTATTGGAAAAGAAAACCAAACCAGCTTTAATTAAAATACTGCTACTAATAATAAAATGAAATATATACAAAACCAATATTTAACACAATCCTCCTGATGGCAATTATGTCACCATCAGCACTAATGCTGTGGGCAGGCACTGGGGAAGCCCCAGACTGGACTCGTCAGCAGATGGGAACCAGATTGAGGAACTGTATTCAGGAGCACACAGATCAGGATCAAAGGCAGAAGAATGGATGGAGTCCTCCTCCTGTGCTGGCCATTGAAGGAGAACTTAGCTCTTGTGATCCCTCAGCTTTATACTGAATATGACGTATATGCAATGGAATACTTCGTTGGTCACCTGTCCTGTCTGCTCCTGCCCTCAGGAGCAAGTATAAGCAACAGCATTTCAATCCTTAGTAGCAGCTATAAACATAAAACGTAATCACTTATAGAAGCAGATGCTGCCTGCAAAAATAAGCCATTAACTTCAGAAAGCACAGTCACTTAGAAGAGACTTAGCTGAAAAGTAAAATCACTGAATGGAATTACTTCTGTTCTAGGTCAAACCAAGACATCTAGTTAAACTCATGTTTGCAAATTGCACAACTGTATTTTCTGGTATTAACTGGAATCAGAAGCAATATTACTGGAATACAGGAAATTAGCTGAAATTTAAAAACCACTGTTGACCTCAAGCTGTGTTTAGAATCAAATGTTATGATCTTAGAAACATCTGGAAGGAAATCAATATTGGTTTTAACATTCTTGGGGTTGTTTTTTCTCCTCCTGCATGATCCTGAATGCTCTAAAGAAGTTAAGCAAGGTAATATTTCAGCCTTAATTCTTTTCTGTTCTGCCACTTTTTGCTGTCTTGGTAAAAATCAGAAGCCTTGGTTTGCAGAGGGAAAGAATGAAAAGAAAAATGCATATTGTTCTGATACAGACCCAGAAGAAATCACAATCCCAGGCTCACTTGATGGAGATTTTGGGGTGGATTTGTTTTGCTGTTCCAATCTGTTCTAAATAGCCAGTTATGACAAAGAATAACCCCAGGTTTATGCCCCATGTCTTGAGACAGGAGTCACCCCAGCCTTAAAAGATGGGATTCAATTTTCTGTGTCTGTGTTTCTCCACCTGGTAAATTGACTAGTTTGCTCCAGACATTAGCTGGAGTATAAATCAATAAGCATGTAGTGTAGACAATCAGACACGTGGATGCAAGTGGAAGCTGGAACCCTAATTTAACACGACAGTGCAGACTGCAATAAACTCTGGCTTGGAGTGGAGTTTTTTAACATCAAGCTCAGTCCTGTGACTAACCATGTAGAGTCCTACAATGAATCTATTCATAAAGTGGCACTATGGATTGTTTTATCAGTGAAGCATTAAACCTTCTGCCACAATTTGTCAATCTAGAAATTCTGTATTATCCTCTTAAATTTACTGCTTGTTTTGCAAAAAAAGTGCTATTACCCTTTGCTTGCACCTACCTATCTAAATAGCCAGAAGAAATTTAAACAATATTCTGTTTCAGTTTCTTACTCTGTGGCATTGGCTTGAACTCCCAACTATAAAAATGAAACATGAATAGCAAGCACGATAGGCAAAATCTGTCAGTAAAGAAATTTCCTTGGTGTTAGAGCAGGGATTAAATTAACCTTTATAAAGACATAAAGTACGGAAATACACAGAAATTTATGCTTCTTTGATGAGGCAACATCTAGTGTTGACAGTACATTATCACCTCCAGGAGAACAATGGGTCACCACTGCAGGGTAATGCTATAATTGCTGGTGAGGAAGACCTAAAATGAGTCTATGAGTAGATCATAAGCATAGTCAGGACTGTGGAGCTCTTCATTTGTCCACTTTATCGGCTTCAGGCTACTTTCAGCATCAGGTATCTCACAGCAATTACCTTACACATAGTGCTAATGAACATTTGCAAACTTTGAGGTGAAATCCCAGATCCAAGGCTTTCAGTGTAAACATTACTTTTTTGAGTACCTCACTGCTCAAGACTTATTTCCCTAATTCAAGATAATTTAAAAATATTTCATTTTCAGTACTAATGATCAGATTTTTGACAACTCAGACTCTGATTTAACACACTAATAGACTAAAATGGGAACATTTGTAATGTCTGTTAATATCAAAATAATGCCTAAAAATAGAAAAAAATCTATTTGCCTGCTCGCTTACCATCAGTCTTGTCACCACCATGTCAGACCTCTGCCATGCCAGGCTGTGCCTCTTGTGTGAAAGGCCAAAAGAGAGATTGGACACATAAAAATTTTGGTGAAATATACTCCTCCATGAGTCTTTCAAGACATACTCTTCTCTAAAGTAGTGGTTAGAGCGAGGCTGTCTCAGAGAATAATAGATCTGGGATCTGTTACAGAGAGGAATATTTGCAGGCAGGACTCCAGTTCCATAGCAGTGATTTCTATGATGCTACAAAGACAAAAAACTTTTCAGACTATAGCTACCCTTGTTAAGGATGAGCTATTTCTAGAAATAATTCTTTATCTTTGATTTTTACTTACTTTCTGAAACAATTTAAATGGTGTCATATAGGAGAGAAAGCATTTCTTTCTATTCCCCAGACTCCTTTTTTGTTGGTGTGCAAATTTTCTCTGCTTCTTAGAACAGTGGCCATAAAGCATGCCAATGTGCCTTTTGCAGAGTTCATTTGTGAGAAATGTCTCTGCAAAGTCATCAGATCCTCCTGTTCTTATGCTAGGGAGAATCTGTTTTCTCCAGACAGCTGTATACTCAACAGGTAAGTAGATACCCACTAAAGTGACAGCAACCTACAAAACCTACTACACTAACATAGCAAGTAATGATATTTTTCATCACAAGGCTATTTCTTACTTCCAGATATCTCATAAATATCTATATTTACTCTTCCAGACTTTAATTTGATCACACTGATCATTTCCTTCAGCTGGGTGCATCAAATGATTTGACACTCATATCTCTCTCTTACAAAGGATCTCATACACAACAATCTGGCATGCAAGCTGTAATTATCTTTGTTTTCTAACTTTAATCATTTTACAAATCTTTCTCCCTTGGTTTAGCAAATCTTTCAGGGTCACTCAACACAACGTTTTTAACCAAATATATGGCATTATTATGTTTTAGAATAAATTAATATACTGCTTTAAGACACGTCTTAGACACATCTGCTTGTTGTATGACAGATTTGAATACATATTAGGCATAATTATTAAATATAATTTATGTTTGTCATGGCTTAACATTCAAGTAAACTTCACAAAAACTGAATTTAAAAAACAAACCATGTTCAGTAATAGCACAGATCAGTCTTGCAGACTCATAAATTATGTTACAGAAAATGTAAGGTGCCATTAATAACAATGACAAATGATCCCTTGCAATCTACCTCACCCATTAGCCAGCTACAAACTGCTGGTTAGTCTTTGGAATATATAATTCCTACCACTTCAAGGTAAAAAACAAAAGGATGGCATTTAAGGTATCTAGTTTAAGATACTGCTTTTTTATCTAGGGCTAATAAATATCAAATATTGTCTGCTCAGAACTTTTTAAAAATTGGAGACAATATACTCATGCCTCTAGTTTCCTTTGTGACTGGCTCTTAAGGAAAAATGAAAACTCAGCTATTTCACAAAGTAAAGTGATTTTATAGGTTCAGAAAGTCCTCAGGAGTAAAGTGATGACCAGATAACTTATAAGATTGCTAATGCAATGAGCTACAGTTCATGTACAGAGGGAATGTCATATACCATAAGTCATAATAACATTCACTTTAGATCAAGTGAAGCCGCTAGGTAAGAAAGAACAAATGTCAGGCCCTTGGAGGTAGCAGGGTGTTCTGGTGTTCATTGTAACAGCGTTTCCTCACAGAATGGCTCCTTTCTCAACAGTTACATCCTATAACGATAAAGGTGATAGGCATGAAAATGAAAGCCATTGCGGTTGTATGTTTCTTGTATACTATATACCCACTATGTGTATATACTTTATATAATCACACTAGAATAGCACTGAAGTAGCTATATAGAATTAATTTAAGTTTTTGTATAATTGGATTTGTAAAGCATTATATTTCACTATGAGATAGATACCTGGCCCAGAGGTATCTTTACTGTCTCACAGATCAAAATGTTGGTATTTGCCTTCATGTCTCTATGGCAATACATGTATCTCATTTTTCCCTTTATAAAAAAACATCCTCAGCACTGGCAAATCTCTCCACTTTCTGGAAGTTTCTGCATTGAAGCAAATGGTCACACCATTTCTTCATTATCTGTTGTTTTAATCCTGCATGGATTAAAATCTGGCATAGATCCTGCATGGAAAATATGGGCTGCAACAGCCCACTCCCCAACCCCCCAATATCCTTCTCTGAACTTATTCCTTAGTCAAGGCATGTGTACTCATTTTTAAAAATACATTTACTCTACTGTTTTCTTGGTTGTTTTGTTAAAATACAGTCCAATAAATCAAACCTCATTCATATCTGACATTTGAGAAATAACTTCGCTGGAATTTTTTTTGTATGGCAGACTATTGATTTTTTTTTCCCTAGGGCCCTTCAAAAGTGCCTGCAAAACTGTTCTGCAAAACTATCTGATACTGTTAGCTGATAAGCAATATACAGAGTGTGCTTTACTGAATTTTTCCTTAGACGTTTGAAACTCTTCAGGAACAGACTGAGGACTTTTATCTCTTCAGGTAACCCATAAGCCTTTTGCTATGTTTCAGCTCACCTCAGCTGCTGAAGTACTGATGTTGAAAATTGTGTTTGGCCACCCCAAACCCAATTAGGCAGTCTCCTACACTTTTCAGACTGCAACTCAGTTACAGGTGGGAAGGAAGAGGCTATAACCTGTTTGGTGGCTCCTAAATAATTCACTCTGGCATGGTCAAGATACCTCTGTAAATACAGCCAATTCACTAGGGTCAGTATTCTGCTGAAAAAAATTTATAGTATTTGTTCGTTTCCGAAGTGAAAAGTGTTCCCTCTAACTGAACCAACATCTTAACTTGCATATCTCATTGAAATTCATGTAAGCATAGTAAGGAATCTCCTTTGCCACTTAATACGATGATGATCATAACAAAGTACAATGTGCTGTTTTAAGAGACAGTCTTTAAAGTATCTGTTCACCTGTCATATCTGTCTTGGATGGAGAAAGAGTCCTTGAAGTGAAATAGGTGGTCTAATCTCCATGTTTAAAGTATTTTTTTCTCAGTGTTACTATATTCAACAGATCCTCTTATCATTTTTGGACTGAAGCTTGTTAAAGAGTATATAAACACAAAGTTCCTAAATAATGGAAACATTTACCTTTCACAATTATTATCTCTTCTTTATTCACAGATAGAGTCTTTCTTTCTACATACTGAAAGTTAAAGGAAAGTTTTTTAAAATGCGAAGGGTGGGCTTTTTTTCAAATCAAATACTGCAGCTTGTTTCTTGGTTGACCAGCTATCTCCTCTCAGGCTTTCTTGTATCATTGTGGAAAACATTTTCTCACTTTTTCTGCAGAAACCAATTCAACTGGGGAATGGCACTCTTGGGATTTGTTAAAGATGGCTAGAAAGTCTCATTTTCCTCTCAGCTCTCTTTAAATAAAACCAGTCTTTCACCTATAAGGTTTTTACTAAATCTTCATAGTGAAATTCACCCAGTGTCTGTAGAAAATTTAAATCTCTTCATAAGATAAATCTCATTTTTTCTCAGTAGAACTCAGGCAAAGATTTTCCCTTACTAATGTCTCTGAAAACACATGTATAAAAATACTACTGCATATCCTGAACTTGCGTTTCATATTCTTACAGATCTCACTAAACAAAAAATCTTCCATGCTTTTGTGTTCTTTCCACTACAAATATTTTTATTTTTTTAATAACAAGTAGTCTTTCATCACTTCTTTACTTTCCTGAGCCATTTGTTTTTGCATGTCCTTGTCGCTGAGTATCTTAATGTTTTGTAACCTACAAAAAACAGGCTCATACCTTTTCAAGTTACTTAAACTTCAGCTGCTACAAATAGAACCCACAACTATGTGAGCCTAACTTTAGTCATAGATTGTATTTTAATGAGGAAGGGGTAAAGACAGCACAAGATGATGGGAGCTTGGTGGAGGTGGACTGCCCAGTCTTTCGGTTTTTCTGTTGGTGTGAAGCAGCCCCACCTAGAGCCATTTTTAGGCACATTGGACACAGTTTTTGCCTAAGCAGATACATCAACCCAAAATGTTAGACTGGCTCACCAAAACAGAATGATTTTGTACCACATGATCAATGAAACAGGATTCACTGTGTCAGATGGTACTCCTTTCACATTCTCCTTTAAGTAACATAAACTGGATAGACAACAAGTCCAGGCCATCTGTCATGAGCTTGTACTTTCACTGCCTAATGCAGCTTGGGAGGCATATTCTACCTGAAACTACCTTCAGTACCTCATGGGAACTTATTTCCATCCAGCTGTGGGTATAAAAGACTTGATACACTTTTTTGTCATCTAAGAGTCTACAGCAGAACAAGAAGTTAATCTTTACACTAATTGCTCTTTAGCAGTGGGAGTATCACAGACATATATAAAAATGTGTTGTTTAAAGGGTGGCATATTGGCATCCTTGTTCTTGGCAACATGTCCTGCCATATTCTCTCTGCCTTTTAGAACGAGACTTGAGTATACACCATCCCCACATATTCTCTAGTGTCCTTTGGATCACAGGATGTCTCTGTGGCATGGAGCCCAAATGCTCTCCTGTCCAAGAAATGCCAGTCTGTAATGCTCAGGTCTAATCCTGTGCCACCTGGTCAAACACTGCCTACCATGTATCTGTTGTCTTGTCATCCCTCATAATGCAGGGATGGAGAAGAAGAACAGAACAAAATCAAATGCTATTCTCCGGGTAGCTGGCCCAGCCCAGCATATATGTGTGTACAGGTGGTCGAAGCTCTGGGCTGGGATGAGGCAGTGCCTCCAAACCATCCATAATGAAAATGAGAATTAGAGCCATAATCCTGTTAATGTTTGCTCTAAATAATGGAATGAAAGAGGGTACAGTAAAAAACAAATATGAGCTTGGATTAAAAACTGCTGTGATTTTTATTCCCTTTCTCATTTGCTCATCCATTTTATTTTGCTGAAAAATATGTGTTCTGAATCGAGATATAAAGTATGATGTAAACAGAGATTAATATAAATATAAAAGTTGATTTGCCTTTTTTTTCTGTCCTTTTCATAGAAAGAATATTGTACAAACCTTATGCTGAAAGGTAGTTCTGTCTTTTGCTAAGAATCCCAAAGGTTTTGATAACTGGTCCCTTTATACCTAGCAGGTAGGCCAATACTTTTATTCACTAGTTAAATTCACATTAAAGTTCCCTCCTGATTGTTTGAGATTTTTTTTAAATCGGAAATGGTTTTCCACAGGAGTCTGAGCCTTTGAAGAAAACAGTTCTCCACATCCACGATTTGATCAGAGGAAACAAAGCTGAGGAGGATACTGACAGCAACATGCAGACATGCTCAGCTGAGCATAACTGCCTAATTAAGGTCTTATCACCAAGTATGTCACCCCAAACAGATGATGAAGCAAGAAGTGAATACATTCTATATTTTGTAACATGCATGACCCCTGATACACACTTGTTACTGAGATTTGGTGACTAAGAAGGGCAACCATGCATATCATGCACAACTCAATACCTGTTGTTGGTTGTTGCCAATGAAACTTTTCCGTCACTCACCCTTATGGCTTAAGGGTAAAGAGACATCTAGCATGAGTGCAACCTCAGTACTAGCATGGGTTAGCATGAAGTGGGTTTATAATATGTCCTCTGCTTATCTTTGCCACTATTTAGCATTCACAAGAATGATCCTTGCCGAATGGTAGCACAAGTTTTGGCTGTCTAAGGCCAAATACATAAAACTCTGCTCTATTTCTGTGTATGTCATGGACATTAGACCAAAGCACATAGTTTAATAACAGAAAAACAGTTTTTTGACACCACACAACTCCCCTCACCAGTAGGCACTCTTCTCCAACCATGGTAAAGACCTTGATTTGATACAGCATATAGGGAGAAATTACTCCACAGAGGGGACAGCATTCTGGCTGAGGGGTGTGTACACTGCCTGGAGCTCATTAACTGTGCATCACAGATGTCCCTGCATGTGCTTGTAGCTATGTTACAACAATAGCTGCCAGTACACTGTATTATTGTAAGTAAACATAGTTTCCAAATATGTTCCTGAAGCCTGGACTTTACAGAAACTTACACCTTTCCTGTTTCTTCACAATGTTTCAAGTGGTTTTTATAATAGACAGTAAATAATAGTTTTTGCTGCTTCCCCAAACCAGATTTGAGCCCATGCCAAAATTCTCACTGAAGTCTGCTCACTAGTCTGAGCACACTTGCAGGAAATCCCCAGTGTCTGTGATATTCTGAGGTGCCCGTTGTTGCTAAATCAAGGAGCTGCTTACCTCTTTCATTTCGAGCTCCTTTATAAAATCCCAGGCAGAAAGTCATCAGAGTGGAACACAGTATACTTGTCAGGACCACAGCAAATCTTTCAGTACGTTGACACAACAAGAAACCAGCACTAGAGGCAGGGAGGAATTTGTGGTTTGAATAATAACAGGGAGCTTTAATAACTACCTACAACATACAGGGAAAAAAAAAAAAAAGTTGCTAGAAAAGGTGGTGTTATTTATTAGCTGTGCATGGGCTTCATAATAATGTAGTTAAGATTTTGTCAGCACTTGCACTACAAAGGCTGTTTTGCTTGAGATGATAATTTAGCTAAAAGCTGGGAAAGTCTCCTGCCTGATAGGAAGTTACTTAATTTTTCAAGAATAGAATCTATCAAAGTATTGCAGAGGGAGTGCATGAAAGTATTTGCTTGGTTTAGCTTGCCTACATGTGGACTTGATTTTATTTTTAACCTTTCCCTTCTGAATATGTATGTTGAAGATTTTCTATCAATACTTGCTTTCTGTGAGACTGCTAAAATGTTTGAGCTAAAGGTACCAAACACAATACCAACATGTCTAAGCTCAGCAAAAATGTACATGAATTTTTGCAGAGACACCAAATACAATTCTGGTCACCTTCACTTGTAACCCGTGCAGTGAAGGTCAATAGATTTCAACAGCAGGGTCACAGCCAGCAGAAATGTTCAGTACTGTGTCAGTACTGGTATTGTAACATTCTACCATGGCTGGAATTAGGCCACTTTATTTTATTTCCTGTAAACCAAATATAAATGGTCACACAAACATTTTCCCTGTTTCTGATTTTAAAAATTAAATATTACAGGCCAACCTAACTACTAAGGTTTGCTTGAACCAATGACCCTTGAAATTTAAAACCTGACATTGCTAAATTTACAGCTTAGACCACTAATGAAATGCAAATATTTTGTGTAATGGAAATTAACCAGGTAGTGGAAATAACCAGGTAATGAATACTCATAATATATTACTCATCTCAAAGTGGAAATCTTTTGGAAAGGGTAACTCTTTAAATCATATAAAGATTTAATTTTAGTGGCTTTGTTGAAACTAGTAAGAGAAGAACTGGGGTTTAAAAATGTAATGGTCTCACAAACCATGAACAGATAATGAATGGAGGGAAACATAACATAGCATTGACAGGAATTCTGTCTTTTTTTAAATAAATTTGATTTTCATGTTGATGTGATGCATCAGTTTGGTAAAATCAGAGTATCTTTTTATTAACTAGAAAGAAAAATAATTTTGATACTTACAAATTATATGACAAAGTATTTTAACTGAACAAAGTGTGTGTGTGTGTGTGTGTACACAAGGTTAAGTACAGATGATGCTGTAATTTAATGTATAATGTAATGTTTCACAAATGGAGGTAAGCCAATGAAATATTTCATACCAAATTGATTATCAGATCAGGGATATTATAGGTATTTAATGAACCATATTGATGACTCTATAATTAATCTGATTTGAAATGAAAATGATATTGAAAACAACCTTCAGAGCTTTTATACAAGATGATATCACAAGGTCTATCATTAATTTCATTTTCAAAACTCCAAGAGTGTTGGATCAGATGAAGAGAGGTGATTCTGTCCCTCTACTCTGCCCTGTTGAGACCTCACCTGGAGTACTGTGTCCAGCTCTGGAGCCCCCAGCGCAAGAAAGACATGGACCTGTTGGAGTGTGTCCAGACGAGGGCGGCGAAAATGATCAGAGGGCTGGAGCACCTGTTCTATGAAGACAAGCTGAGAGAGTTGGGGCTGTTCAGCCTGGAGAGGAGAAGGCTGCGGGAGCTCCTTATAGCAACTTTCCAAGACCTGAAAGTGGCCTTTTAGAAGGCAGAGGGAGATCTGTTCTCAAGAGACTGTTGTGACAGGACAAGGGGTAATGGTTTTAAGCTAGAAAAGGGTAGATTTAGGTTAGACGTTAGGAAGAAGTTCTTTGATATGAGGATGGTGGAACACTGGAACAGGTTGCCCAGAGAGGTGGTGGAGGCCCTATCCCTGGAAACATTCAAGGTCAGGCTTGATGGGGCTCTGAGCAACCTGACCTAGGTAGAGATATCCCTGGTTGTTGTAGGGGGATTGGACTAGATGGCCTTTAGAGGTCCCTTGCAACTCAATACATTCTATGATTCTAAGAGTGCTGAAAAAAATTTGTATTTTTCAACTGAGTTTTATATTAACAACAAAGATGATCACTTTTCTTGTTTTTCTCCATATTGAAAATTCAACTTAATGCAATATATTTTGTTTGATGAACTTAACAAAACCAACCATTGTGACAAATTGGGGATTTAACAAAGAAGTTCGAGGGAGAAACTCTACTAGGTTTTTTTTTCCTGGAGGAAAGGGAGGTTGTTGTTGATGTTTTTAAGATTACAGGCTTTACTAAATTCTACAAAGAATTTTACCGCTTAACAAGGGATTGTCTTTTTTGTTGTGTAGCTAATACCCAGAAAATGGGCTGGAATTTGGTGTTCTGCCAGCATTTAAGTTATGCATGTTCATCAAACAGACATAGCCAGAATTTTTTTTCTGGCACCAAGACCAGCCAAAACAGAATGGCTTTGGAGACATAGGTAAAATCTCCACCCTACAGAAGAGTAGTCTCATCCAAACCACCTTTGGGGACCACGAGACCATGATAATAGCTTACTAGTATAGAAAACAGATTCCTGGTGCCTCAGAGCATTACCTGCCACTGTTTAATTTATCAATACATAGCATTACATCCTGTAAAAATCCTTATTATATGTCCTTTTCAGTGAATTATTCCCTGTTCCTTGTGATATGAATAGAGCCAAACTATTATAGGCAAGCTGCTGAGATACACCTCCTTAAATAAAAGAAAAATTCAAAAAGCCTAATATTGATGAAAGAATAGAAATGAGCAATAGATGTTCATTGTCCTTATGTTATTGACACTATCTTTGGCCTTCTCCTGTTCTAAGGCTAAGAATTAGAGGAAAGAATTAGTTTGAAATTGATTGAGTATTCCTTTATTGTTAGTTTTATTATATTGCTGTGCCCTGGCAGTCAAGAGGGCAAACTGCATCCTGGGGTGCATCAAACACAGTATAACCTGCAGGTCAAAAGATATGATTATCTCACTGTATTCAGCCATGGTGTGGCCTCACCTTAAGTATTGTGTGCCGTTCTGGGCCCCACCATTTAAAAAGAATGTGAAGGCACTTGAATGTGTGCAGAGGAGGGCAACAAACCTGGTGAAAGGGCTGGAAGGAATGTCCTATGAGGAGAAACTAAGGATATTGGGCTTGTCTAGTTTGGAGAAAAGGAGGCTGAGAGATGACCTCATTGCTCTCTACAGCTTTCTGAGGAGGGAAAGTGGAGCAGGAAATGCTGGGCTCTTCTCCCTGGTATCTAGAGATAGGATGCATGGGAACAGTTCAAAGCTGCACCAGGGGAGGTTTACACTGGATATTATGAAGCATTTTTTTACCTAGAGAGGGTAAAAGCCTCATTGTAGGTCCCTTCTAACTGGAATAGTCTATTCTGTTATTCTATTCTATTCTGATTTCTTAAGCAGTGCCACCTAGGCTTGTTTGTGCTGTTTTGATAAGACTCTCCTATTGATACACTTTGCGACCAGGCATCTTAGAAAAGTCACTCTGAACTCACTCCTGTTGCCCAAATATAGGCACTGAAAGACACCTAAAGACATAGTACCTCCTCATCACAAACAGAGATTTCAGATCCCTGGGGCTTCTCAAGGACACAGAAGCTACATGTTTCAGAAATTGAGTCAAGATGTCCAGATTTCAAGACAATGATAAAACATCGGGGCTTTACACACATGCAGATAAGTTAAAACATGCTACACAGCAAAGATTTCAAGATTTTTGATGACTCATTAAATATCTCTCAAAAGGGTTATGTTTCAGAAAGCAGACTTAAGGTGGGTAAGGTCTGGATATCCTTGGAGTACTTACAAGTTTTTCTGAGTTATCTTACCTAGAGAATGTCATTTCACCAGGGCGCCTCTGTATTGCATTATTTCCATCTTCCTAAATACGCTTCTAATAAAAATCTTGGAGAAGAGGACGTCACTACCTGGAATGTGCCTACTACATGGTCTCAGGAATGACTGAAGTCTGTATAACCACTGTGTGACACCTGTGTGAAATATGCCTGTTCTGGGAACATAATGAGAGAAAACAGATGCTTCACCTACAGCATCATGTCACAGAGCCTTGGCCTCAAAGCCTGCCTAAATACAAAACTTTTCAATAAAAAATGGGGAAGATCAGGACAAAGAATGCATTATGCTAAAAAGTACAATTAACTCAGAAAATACTGTTCAAAATAACAAAAGATGGATCCTAATAAAAGAATACTATGCAGCCTATTTCCATGCAGTGCCCAGCTGTCAATGCTTTATGCTGCAGTAAATTCAACAAAAATGTTATTACTATCAGTCTTCAATTACTACAAACTGACTAATTAAATCCACATTTCAAATCTGTGGAATGAGAATCCTTCTTTAAATAAAGAAGTTAAAAATTGAGTAGCATAGCTAAACATTACACATCTGTTATTTTTCCTTTTTCAACTGCTTAATTCATATTTCATAGGATAATACTGTAGCAGGTAGGACTACTTACTATCCAATAAATTAAGAATTCTGGTTAGCTATTATTTATAGTACGTTTCCTATATGCCTTAGTATTGTTTATTACAATGATAGCTTTAGAAAGAGCAAAAAAGAAGGTAATGTAATGCTTTCTCAGATACAAATAATCAGAATCAAACCTGAAAGATAGGTAAAGTTCTTGTCTGCAAGCATGCTATCCCTTTCTGAATCTGTAGAGACAACTTTACAAAGAAAGAGACATTAAAATTACTCAAAAACTGTGCTCAAAAGAGAGGGCTTGTGAAATAAAACAGATCAGGGTCTGACAAGGGTGAAGAACAGTAAGGAACAGAGTCTTTCACTGAACTAAAAAGAGTGAGACTTGGAAGGAGGCAGAAATCCTACAGATTAGTGGCTTATGATACGGTTTTTCTGTCAGTCTTTGGTTCTAAATAAGTAATACTTTGCTTTTGCTTTAAAAGGCTATGTGCTGCTGGCAGTACTCAAAGTGCAAAAGTATAGAAATGCTTTTATTAGTGTGTTATGCTTTTACTTTTTTCTTTTTGTTAGTCTGTTTGCTCACTTGTTTGCTTGAAGACAGACACATAACCACTTTCAAGTTATAAAGACTCCATTAGCAATGTTTGCTGGAACCCAGTGTGACTTCTTCTGTGAAAAGCCTGAGTTTACAGAAGCCACAATGCCCAGAAGGGGAAAAAATCTTGCCTTCATGCATTGACTGATCATCCAGCCTTCAATCATCTCAGAACAGATTGAGTCAATGCACTCACAGCTGCACCGTCTCATAGCCTACAGGAAGCTAAGTTTCTGTGGAACCCTTAGAGGGCTCAGTAGGAGACTAATTTCAGAAGTTCATTCTTATCTAAACTAAAACACAAATCTAGGCTCACTTCCTGGTTTTGGGTACTGCCATACAGCCAGTGACTTCCAAAGCCTGCTGAGCTCAGATGTAGGAGAGCTTCAGAGTCCAGCTCCTACTGAGCTGGAATATATTCCTTCCGTTTTACCCCATGCTGACTTCTGTGCTTTGGTTACCACTGCCACTGCTGCGAGGGACAGAAATGCACATAAGGAACTAAGGTTTGCTGAGGTGACCATGGGGGAGGAACTGCATCCCAGACTGATCTGTGGGAGAGAGAAGCCCACATAAAAAAAAATAACTAAGTGTAATGTGATTTTTTTTCAGTTAAAGTCTCAAAATGTATGGACCATGATACATTGAAAAGATTAGTAGAAAATAAGTACTCGTGCACTAGTTAATAATACTTCTTCAGGCTGGCATAGAAATTCAGTACATAAAATATGTTCTGTAACTCAATTCCCCCAGTCCAGAGAGATGTCAAACTCCTGCTTTGAGTTTTAGACTTTTTAAAAACCTTTAGACAGGTGGGTACCAGTCTTTTCTCCTATGTTTAAGTTGGATATTAGGAACAGTTTATTCACTGAAAGGGTTATCAAGCACTGAAACAGGCAGCCCAGGGGAGGGGTTGGATCACCATCCCTGGACATTTTTAAAAGTCATGTAGATACTGTGCTTAGGGACATGGTTTAGCAGTGGACTTGGCAGAGTTAGGTTAATGGTTGTACTTGAGGACCTTAAAGGTCTTTTCCAGCCTAAATTATTCTATGATTCATGGTAATTCATAGCAACTAAACCTAGGAAGGAACAAAGCACAGCCAATAGAGAGTCAACAAGATAAGAGATGTTCCCCAAGAGAATGTGCAAAATATACTAACTGTAAAGAGGAAGCAAATTAAACTTCTAAGATGCCAGCATGTAAATTAAGTCTGCCTGGGGAAAGATGAATTTGTGCATTAATTTTAGGCAGGTTTTCAATATACAGTTTAGGCACAGGTTTAGAAATAGATATTCATTCTTTGAACACTTTCTTCCAGCACAGGGTATACATGCCATCTGTGCTTTGAAGGGAGCCAGGCCTCAGTACAATAATTGTGAAACTCTGAAATTGGCCTATTTCCAAATAATTTCACTATGATCAAGATTTACATCTATCTGTTTGCCATTTTACCACATTTTGTTATATATTGCCACTATCAATTTGTGGTCAGAATACCATCATTTTTTTCCAGTGATCTAATAATCTGGGAACTTGTACAGAAGTAATGGTACAATAAGAATGGGCAGTGCAAATGAACCCTGGGCTGTGAAAAGAGCACAGAACTCCTGCCTCAGGAAGGCACAGGGCCCTGAAATACCCTAAAGGAGAGAGTCAGACAAGAAGGAGTGCCCCAAAAGTGAAAAATAGAGGACTTATCACAGGCTTGGTATGGAAGGAAAGTTGGTATACAGAACTTCTCCCAGGAAGACAGTATAAGAGAGTTTATAAAAGAGGAAAACCAAGATAAACACATAGCCCTTGCTGAGGACAGGACTGCAGGCAGGTTCTGAAACAGGATGTGAGGACAGCATCATCCAAGAAATGAAAGCACACATATTGCATGAGTTCAATAAAGCATACACCCCTTTACTTATCTAATAAATCACTGTATTCTTGTTGAACATTGAGAATCACATAGGCAGTGTTTCTGATTGATACAGCAATTTTTCCTTTCAGAAACGTTACCTTCACTTGTAAAGAAGACCTCTTCTTCTCTATACTGTGTGTCAGGGTGCAGCAAGCAGGGCCTGTCCCACAGGCATAGGGAAGTAGACACCAGCCAGAGAGGGCCCTCACTGGTAAGGTGTGATAGGGCACAAGTGAAGCAAGCAGAGCTGGACCAGCATGCATGATCAGGGTCAGACACAGCCCATCATTTGCCAGACACATCCCCTGCTGAGGTGGGTCCAAGGTCAAACCAGGAAGTCAGTCAGCAGCTCAGGGTCTAGAAATGGAAAAAGAAATTAGATACTAAAACACACTGTGCCAGCAAACAATTTTTACATGCAAGAAGGGCCATTTGTCATTAAACAGTACTGCACTGCTCCACAAAAGAGTTACAAATATTTTAAATGATGTTTAAATAATGTGCTCAATGTGAAGGATTCTGATATACTCACCAAAACTCACTCAAAGAATATTGACTGATTCTAGTTACTGAAAACTAGATAAATATCTTCAAGCCTTCAGGTAATTATTTGAATTTAATCCTGTATCAGTAATGATTATCTATTGTACTTGGCAGATTGTTTGAAATTATCAGGGTCAGCTTTGAACACTAAGAGATGACATTCATCTGCCTAATACAGACATCCATATGAGCTAATCACCAAGTCTTTGTCTACGGGTTCAATGGCAATCTGTCTAGTCAGTATAGTAGAGACATGATTCATCTTATCCTGAGTATATACATAGAATAGATTAGAGGCATTGCACCCAAAAGGTGCCTATTTCCTTCCATCAGCTATAAATGGACCCTTAGGAGAGCAGTTAACATATAGATGAGTACCCTGCAGAACTCTGAGATCAGAAGTGTTATGACTCTACATGATCACATTATAAAAGACCCGTTTATGTGACTTACTCCTTGAAAATGGGATTGAAGAATGTAATAGTATGTCTCAAAGTATTAAATTCAGGGAGTTTTTCTCCTGTCTTGTACTCAAATGATAATATGAGATGTATTCCCTCAGTTCACTTAATTTAGCTAAGAGAAAAAAAATTACATTTGCATGTGTGGTTTTTAAGTCACCCACAAAGATGTTGTGAATATAATTTTGCTATACATTCTTTTTCTTTAATTAAAAAAAGGTAGCACTTTTCTTAGACAGAAGTGTATTGTATACAATCAAAAAATAACATGACACACTGGAATCTAAACATTCTTATCAATTTGAAGTCTTAGGGTTTGGGGAAAAAAATATGATTCAAACTTAAACAGATAAAAACTACCTGGAGAGCCCTGAATCAGACAGTTTGCGCTGATTATGAATTGCTAGGCATAGTTTCAAGACCATCTATGTTGGCACAAAGGCACAACCCCCTATGAACGCCAGCTTTGAAAGCCCCCCATCAGCTACAGAGTTAAAAAATAAGTAATTCTTTAGCCCTATGTCCTGGTTGAGCTAGGATAGGGCTAATTTTCACCAGAAGATGGGAGGGGCTACAGCCAGGATAGGCAACCAAATCAGCCAATGAGATATTTGATACCATAGTGATGTCATGCCCACTATATAAGAGGGGGCAGGCCAGGCAAGGCACAGTCTCTAGTGGTGCTGTTCAGACTTAGGCAGTCAGGTTCATTCTAGATCCCTCACTTTATATATTGTTTCATTACTATTATTGTTGTTTCTTCTCCTTTTGCATTTTTCTATTCTCCTTATTTCAACCCATGGGGTTTTGCCTTTTTCTCCCTATTCTCCTGCCCATCCCACCGGAGCAAGAGCAAGGTGGGTGAGTGAGCAGCCACATGGTGCTCAGCTTCTCGATGGGTCTAAACCACAACACCCTAGTTCTGCTTTTACACTCCAGGATAAAGAAGTTTCCAAATATTTGTCAGAGTCTTCTAAAGGAGACGTATACAGGAATATAAATAACAAAACCCCACTTTTTCCTCTTATTTGTTCAAACTGCTTTAATTCAGGGCTGAGGAACTTCTGCTCTATTTTCGAGTCTATGATAAATTCTCCTCTTTCTATCAGATTCCTTTTCCCATCCCAAGCTCACATTGTACAATTTTATGTTGTCCCATCACTGTGTACACTCTGTTTCTCTCTCCTTGTCTTCCTGAAAGATTTTTTCTCCCTGAGGACTTTTAGCAGATTCTTTACATTGGATACTCCCTGTTTCCCAGATGTCTAGCATTAGGTTGCCATTGGCTTCACCCTTAATATATTCTAAATATTTCCATTTTCCTTTCCAGGCAGTATTAAAGGATTGCTGAAATTTCTAATATATCTCAGCATTTGTTGTAGATGCTTTCCATTTACTACTTAGTTCTTCCCTGAGATGTTCACTTTCAAACCGTTTAGATATGTGCTTATCCCTTTGATATTTCCAACTTTCACACTCAAACTTTGAAGTGGAAATAGTATCTTGATTGAAGATTTGCAGTAGTTCTGTCGTATGGTGGTATATTTTTCTATGAGGCAGTCTTACGGACATCCGTAGATACATCAGTGCCTTATCAGCTTGTGATAGTATTTCCTGCTGAATTATTCCATTATCGTTATAAATTGCTGCCAGAGTATGTGAAAAGTCTCACATTTTGTTGGTCTTTTCCTTCAACAGAATGCCTGAGTTGGGCGTTTCTGAAACAAACCTGAAAAAAATCTGAAGATTTTAGGTGGAAGTGTAGGTTGGCTGAAGGGAATGACGAAAACTGCAGCCCAGTTGCTCTCTGTAAGTGACCACCAGAAAAGGAAATACTCCGTATTTAGTACAGGGAAACATCTGTCTCTGGACTACCAGTCTTGAAACTGAAACTGAAAAGCACTGATAAGTTACTTGCAGCTCATGGAAGAGCCATTAAAGTGTTCTGAATTACAGCAGACAATCTTTCATTTAAGAGTCATATTTTTTTGTGCCAGACTTGCTATAATCAATTTAAAGAAAAGACAGGTGCTTTATACACTATCAGGTTGATTATCCACAAAAAAGCATTGTTGGAAGCTACTAACAGTCAGTGTAGTTATGGTACTCCACACTATGTTTTCTAGTATTTTCTGGTTGTGTATGGTATTTTGTAAAAAAGATCATAACATGTCCTCTGATTAAAATTTAGGTAATCTTTTTACTCTGTGTAATGGGTCTGGCTGAGCTGGTTTTCCCCACAGCTGCAGTGTTTTGTGCTGGGAGCTAGAAGGGTGTTGA
>JAVSBS010012185.1:0-28776 GCA_033124195.1 Coracias cyanogaster
GCTTTGTGGAAATCTTTAACTAAAATTAACATAATGTCTTAATTGACTTTTTAGTCTCATACATGCAAATCTAAAATTGTACAACTGCACTTAAAAGAACATTGTCATCTTTCCAAACTCTCTCTCTTCAGTTAAACACACAGCTCCTATGTAAAAAGTCTCTCCTGAAGCAATAGTTATATTTTAATCTTTCTAAATATAATTGTAATAAGTATCCATGTTTAATGGTATTCTGTTACAACCTCAATACCCATAACAGTATTCTTCTCCTCCAGTGCCTCACTAATGATTTAAACAAACCCAATAAAACAATGCTAGGACACTTAATATAATTGAAGATAGGAATCGAGTAACAGTTGAGGTTCACCATACAATAATTTATATTGTCTTTTATTATTTGAAGGCTCTCCATGACTGCTATCTGATACTTCTTCATCAATTAGAATAGGTACGATATTTCAAGCAGTAATTTTGTCTTCCTTTTATGCAGTATTAGTGTATCAGCAGATACTTTGCCCTATGTGGTAGTGGTTTATTTTAGTTAATAAAATTTGTTTGGTGTTTTCTTATTTATCCAGGTATTAAAAATACTGTGGGTTTCTATGAAGGTATACTATGATTATAATTAGTTGAAGAATTCTGCTGAGCTAGGTAAGAGCACTGAACTTAAAGACCAAGCACACCTGAAAACCACACACCAAGCTGTTCTTTATTACCCAGGTAGAATAACATGAGAGCAGAAGAATTCAGCTTCAGCATTGTGAAAAAGAGCTCTCATGGAATGCATTATAATTATTGCTTGATTTGCAATAGTGCCTAAAACAGCCAACAGGATCAAGACTCTATGGTGCTGCTTTGAGCAAACAAAATTTCCTAAATCAGCCTATAATGCCAAGTTAGAAAATGCACTCTCATTATATTAACTTCTAATTATTCTCCATTTAACAATTCCCTTCTTTCCAAAAGCCTGCTGAAATGACAGTATTATTAGCAAGGTTGCATACTTTGTCGCACTTGTTTCATCACAGTGAGGTCAAGAACGATGATGCCTGAGGCCGTGAAATGCCAGAGTTATTTCATTTCTGCTGTGGATCTCTCAAACTCATGAATATCATGAGTCATTTTCCTGGGCCCAACGTTGTCTTTACCATACAACAATTAACCAAACAGATTGCTGCTCTGTGCAAACGAGAGTGATCTATGCTTCCATAGCATGACCAGCCCATGGTGGCACTAATACTGCGTCTGTCTAATAGAAATTAGCGTACTTGAAACTTAGCTGAACTGATGATCACGGTGCTGAGATCATGGAATTGAATACTTCTGACAGTTCCTTCCTGCAAAAGAAAACCTAGTCCTTTGTCAACATTTTCCTCTGATTCTGCAACTTTTCTCTCCCCCTCTCCTCGTAGCAGGACACAACATAAAATAGCAACAGGATTTTGGTATAATACCCTACCAAGAGACTGAGGCAGTGTCTCACTAGCTGTCATCTTCTGCAGAAACTCTCTTCAACAAGGACTCTCTTCAAACTGATCAGTTCCTGGTTGATATAGTCCTGGCCTCACCCACTACTCCAACCATGATCACCTGAGGGAAGGCAGGGCCTCACACAGGTGGGCCAAGTTCTGCCTCTGGAACCTGAAAATCCTTATGTAACAAAACATTTTGCTAGGTTGTGACTCATCTATAGGTCAACTCCAACTCAGGGCCCACAGCCCAGGCCCCAGCACTTCAGGCACGGGTTATATACTCTTCATGGAAAAGTGAAATTTATCCTGAAGGATTGTGGAACACTAGTTAAGCCACACAAGTCATTTGCTTATCTGAGAATTTACCACAAAAAATCAAAAAGATAAGCTGAACACATGACATCCTTGATGAAAGTGGAGTAGAAAAAAAATGAAGATGTGTGCATTTATTGAGAGATGAGCATTGGCCCACTGGTGACCCAGCAGAACTCATAAAAATGAGAGAATAACTCAGAAATAAACATTCTGAAAATTCTGATGTTTTCTGTAAGAACAAATGGACAGACTATCCGTTCATTCCCACTACTACCTTCCTTCTTTCAAGTATAAGGAATATCAAATCCTGCCAAGAAATAATGTGCTGGTCTAAGGGTAATTAATATCTAGGCTCTTTAAAGTAATTAATAACTAAAGTCTTTCATGAAATAAGCACAGTGTTGATTTGGAAGTAGGTGTTTTACTGAACTGGTGTCATACAAGCACAGAAGCAAAGAGTTAACAATGAATAAAAATAATTCCTTCTGTTGCTTGTTTCTCCTCATCCTGCCCCATATAGCAATTACAAATTTGGAAAAATAAAGAGGTAAAACATATACCCTTAGGGGGCATTCACTCTTCTCATATCTTCATAATATATGAATTTATCTGCTGTTTAGAACCAATGACCTCAGAAGTTTTAAAATTGGCTTTGGAAATGTTCCCTTAAAAGACAAGATGTTCATGATCCTAGTCCAAACAGAGAGAGGTGACATTTTGTTCCTGGGTTTCATCTTGGTGTGTGAAAAACCTAACTTAACCTTCCTGGACAGAAACCTCATAAGGCGTCGTGCGCTGCTGTCATAGGGGTCCCAGCTGGTATTTGAATGGATTTATTGTTGCTAAACTTGGTTGAACACTAAGAGGACCAGGCAGTTGCCCGCTGTGGCAGGTTGTGAGGGGCAGGTGACAAACTGATGCAGCCTGAAGAGATGGGCTGGTCTCAACTGATCTGAATCATTCATGTCCATCTTCTGCCTGAGCTCTCTAACAAAGTAATGATTTCACACATAGCCCTAAATGAGTGTCAGATAGCACCAATTTAAAGAACAAGTCTTCAAAAATTCCATTTCAGTTTTTAGTACTCATAAATGGTGGCATATTTAGAAGTAACAAATCACACAAAATATTTAAGCATTTTATAGGCTCAACATCTGGGAGCACCATTTTCCTTTACTCAGAGTGCTACTACCTGTGCTGTCCCGTGCTGTCTTGGTACGCTGTACACGTGCTGTTGTGCTGGTTCAGCCATCATCATTTTACACTGCCACCAGTTGCCCAATCACACAGGTCAACACTGAACTCAGCAACAGCCCCTCAGAAGGCTTCTTTCAGACAGTCCTGCCATAGGTTCTTGTGGGCCCAACTCCTCCACTGCCCACTGTGGTGCCAGCATCGCCTGCTGGACACAATGGACAGAGATGGCTCCCTCAGTGGCCCTTCACATGGAAGGACACCACTGAGAGAGCTCAGTGAGATGCAACCAGCCCCAAGAGAAGCCACACCCCACAATCGTCTCCTGGTTAAAGTAGCCTTGGCCTCACCCACCACCCCAACCATGGGCAGAGGTGGGGGCAGAGCCACAGAGCCACAGGTGGGCCAGGTTCTGCCTCTGCAACATGAAGCTAATGGGAAAACCAAAACATTCTGCTAGGTTGTGACTCATGCACAGGTCAGCTCCACTCAGGGCCCACAGCTCAGGCCCCAGCACTTCACAATCACATCTCTTTGCATCAGAAATACTTCCTGTAGTGACATTTGACATCCCACAGATACACGCATCTTGTATAAGGACACACTAGTCAATAGCTCTTTGATTATGTAAATCATTGATTTGAGAGTAAATAGAAATAAAGACAGGATCTCACAAACCTTATCCCAGATGCTGGCCCAGTTTCCCAAGCAACCATTTTGAAAACAAGAGTTCCCTTCTTTTACCAGGACTAACTGAAGAAAGCCTTATACATGCACCTCACTTGCTTGCAGGAGGTGGGATCTGGGAAGTCTTCTGCGCATTGATACTTTGTACATTTCCAGGGGGGTTTAAGGGTGAAGGTTCCCTCCTGGGGAACTGCTGGTGGTTCCACGTGGTGGTTTTGAGGGCGTGGGGGGGCTGGGGAGGGGAGGCGGGGCTCGCTGGGCGGGATCTCTCTGCGCTCTCCAGGGTCCTGAACCCCGTGCACCGGCAGGGAATGAATCCAAGCCCCCTTTCAATGCACAAGCTCTTGTGTTTCTCTCCTCTTGTCATTCCTGTAGGCCAAGGACAGCCACAGGAGCTGTGATTGTGGGCAATACTATTGGGTGTGTACAGTGCTTTTAGTATTATTTCCAGGCTGAAAGCTGCATCCTTCAAATGAAGGCACTCTTTTTGTCAATTGTTTTTGTTTCACGTTGATATCCTCTCACCCTTCTGTTTGGGTTGCATCTTCACCCTGTTGCCCAGTGCTTTAGTATGGAACATTTAATAGCGTTATTGTACCCGACACTGCAACCAGCACTTCTCTTTTCATTGGACAAAATGGCAGAGTTTGGCTGGATAGAGTGAATGGAAAAAATAATGGAAAAAATGACTGAAAAGGAATAAGCAAGTATAGTTGGTTTCAGTTTGGGATTGTTATATATCACTTGTCAGTGGATTTTATTTTAAAAGATCTAGCTATTTTTCTCTGTCTTTATGGTCAGAGGTTGCTGAATGTCTTTTTAACCAACAAGTCAAAACTGGAATTGGAGACTTCCAAAAGAAAATTTCAGTCCATATGTTTGCAATGTTGATGAAATTAAAAAAGAAAGAAAGAAAGAACAGATGTGGGAGGACGTGGTTTGATCTGGAAGTTGTTACTAGTTCATTAATTAATGGTGAATTAATTAATTAATATTTCCACCATGCTGATAACATTTGTTTCATTAGAGTCAGCATAACAATCATGTTTTAAAGTATAAAATACTGCTTAGAACTGATACTAAAATCTAGTATAAGATCTATACATAGTTGATATACATACATCTATACATAGATGATATATATCATATATCCACATTTTCTTCACATTAAAGCTCTTACTAATTTTAGGCATTTCTTGAAGAGCTTGCATTTTCTGTTTTGTTTTTCCAGTAAAACATTTTATTTTTAGTTTGAACAGAGAGAAAAAAATCTGCATAACTGAAGGAGTCATCTTAAGTTTTTACAGCAATTCCATCATGGAAATGAGAAATTTATAGAATTGTTAGATACTACTCTGGGTCAAGCAGTCAGCCTTATAGGCTATCTATATTAATACTAAGAGAATAAAATAGTGCCAACATGCATAAAAGGCAATTTAGCATTTCAGAGCTTCCCTCATGCAGTAAAATACTGCAATATATTTTACTTTACAAGCTTTTGGGAGTGAATGGAAGCTCAGTGTCAAAATCTGCTGTGTTTTTATGTTCCATCCTTCCAATATCCCAGTACACAAGTCATGATAATCTTAAGTTACCTTCAGCAGGTCCTTGCGAAGAAGAATAATGGTATTTATGGTGCACATTACATGAATTGCAAAGTGCTCTATAGACAACTGAACTACCTAACATATATTTGCAAAACAAGTATTACCCCATGTTCAATCTGCTGTTCAAAAATGAAAAGTACAGAGAGTACTGTTATGTGAACTTAGAACTCAAGCCCATATATACCCCATTCCAAGATTCCTAGTTACCCACAGTAAGTTTTGGTTTACAGTCCGTTGTAAGACCATTGGCTCGCTATATATGGGAAGCTCAAGGAGAAAGCAAGGGTTGGCATTTTGCCCTTTGCAGGCAGCCTGGGCACAACCAGTTCAAGCCACACAACATGCTGAATTTGTGCCCTAACATCATAATTGCTAAGAAAAGCTTCAGTAGCTAAGCTGGAATGGTACATGGCACTCAGCAGTGTCAAATTTTTGGATAGGCGGTTCAGGAAGTGGAATTCACAAGCCCAAAGTGGATGTTCAAGAGCACTGTATGCAGAAAGCTTAGGTCCTGAGAATGATATTCAGAATGAATTGTTCATTCAAGAGGAGTGTGGGAATGTTTCACAGGTTTCATCTATTATTTACTGTTCAAAATCTTCTCTAGCGTTTGGGCTCCATGTTACTCTTTTATGCTTCTTGCATGACTGATAAACACTTTTCTTCTAAAATGCAACTCCCTAGAGGAGACTGATGGTGATATCAGTGGAAAATGGGTTTGGTCCTGCATTTAGGGTAGTTTCCATGTCAAGAGGGGGTTCAAACAGGCATCTCAAAACCAGACATTTCCCTGTGCCTCCCTGTCCTGGCCTTTTGGTTGTAAGTTGTCATGCTTGCTGTGCCTAGTGCTAAATACATTGCTGTCAGTGCAGGGTAAATACACTCTCTGAGCATGTGGGCTGCCTCTGGCACATCAAGATTAAGCATAAGATAAGAAGTGATCCCAGCCATAAAAGGCATCCTTTTGTATATATACAGTTGTAGGCCATTATATGCATGCATCATTTGCCTGGTGAAAACTTGAGCCGTTAGACATTTCTGAAATCATGCACTTCCATTTCACAGAAGTCATAAATTAGTTAGGTGACTCATTGCCTTCTGAGAGTTTGACCCAAAGATGTCACGATATACAACATATGGGAGGTGTGTGTGTGAAGGAATGAGTTCATGTCTTCCACAGTTCAGTCTAATAAAATCTTAACACTAAGTCATCTTTTCCTTGATCTAGAAACAGGAGCCAGATACTCTGGGTTCTATTTCTGCAGTGTTTTCAGACCTCCTGATATTGAGTTTCTCCATTTTCAATAAAGCTGGGTACTACTTTTCTCTCAAAGGAAGCTTATTTTAAACATGTACATATCCAAGATAATTACTGCTTCTTCGGTTTGTTGGTTTGTTGTTTGGGATTTTTTTTTTAATGCATTTTTTCCTGCATACTTTGACTAGTTATTTAGAGCTTGAACATTTGTATTCGGGAGAGGGTAGAGGTGAGAACAGACAGCAGTTTTTGCATTTAGGACATTACCATCTGGAAAAGTTAATATAGCAGAGAGTATAGAAGTATTAATTGATGCAGAAAGCATTTCAAGGAAGAAGCATGAGCAAAAACCTGGAGAGGGATTTCTGTGGCTCCAGTCAGGTATTTGTCCTCTCAATGGCTCACCTCCAGTACTCTCTGGAATATTGTATTCAATTCTATGCGCAGTGTAAACTGAGTCACACAGCATCTAATGACAACATTCTGGAGGGGCTGATTTTCAGAGAAGTAAAAGCATAAGACTGATAGGACTATGTTTAGCAGAAAAAGAAAGGAACTAGGAACTTTATTTTTTTCAGTGGTATGGAAATATAACTGGGAAAATAAGGATGTGACTTTCTAAGATAATAGTTCCAAGGAATGAGAGGTCTTAGCCCCATGAACAATTATGATAAAAGTTGAAGACCATGTACAGTGGCAACATTGCCCCACTGCCAGAACAAAAGATGAAATGGTTACCTCTGTTTCATTCTCAGCCACATGACTGTGGAAAAGTGGGACACAACTCGTGTTCAGAATGCTGGCATTTCAGACAACAGTCTGATTTCTGTTACGAAAGGGAGAAAAAGTGTGAAATAGCAGTATTCACTTTCTCCTTCCTGATTAGAAAGTTCAACAACAAAATGAGTAGTTTGGTGCTGGAATGGTTACATTTCTGATTCTCTTCCCTCCAAAGTAATAAGAAAAAGACAGCTGTAGTTCAGAAAGGCAACAACAATAGAGAACTCCAGTTTTTCATTGGTTAATGTAATGTAATGAAGTGTTGCTTTTGGTTTTGCCAAAACTTTGATGGGAAAAAACAAACTGAAGCTGCCTGTTTAGACTTACTCGTTATGAAAGCCTTCTGCAAAGCCTTCAGCTAACTGCAAGCAACACCTCATTCAGCTTTTTAAAAGATGTGCAGCAAGGAAATGCCACTTTTAACCCATTGCAATTAAGTGTATGCGGATAAGAAAAGGACTGGGAGGAAAAGGAGGACAATCCTCAGCAAAATTAAGCTGATGCTTGTGATTGCCGGTTTTGACAACAGGAAGATGCAGGAGTAACTCTTCTGAAACTGTCAAAACCATTCTCCAGTTCTTTCTCTGCCTTTTGCAAGGGCAGCCATATAAGGCAGATAAAAGGGAGGGATCCTGCCTTGCTCAGGGTGGGACTTGATAAGCTGGGGGCAGAGTCAGGCAGCAGCAGCTCCTCTTCCTGCACCTATCCAGAGAGCTGTGGAGCTGAGGGAGCAGCAAAAAGGAGTAGAAGAACATGCAACAAGAGAAGTAGGTGCTGTTTGCCAGCAGGTTTCAGGTTTTTCTGTGCTTTCTGTCTGTGTGGGGTCTCCTCTTTTGGTAAAGCAGGCTAGCAAATATGTTATGGGTGGCTTTGTTTGCAGCTGCTGGGTAGCCAGCCTTGGCTACAAGCACTTGTCTAGGTAGCCTCAACACCCTAAAATGAATGATATCGAGGGAGTGTACTTCTCCTAGGTGTTTCTTATGTTCTTGTTGTAGGTTAAATTGGATGTAGGACTTTGTGTTTTAACTTTAATGGCCAGCTTTTCATTGTTAAGAGAGCTGATGAGGGAAAGGAAGTTTTTCCCTATCTGCTATAGGACTAACAGAAATGATCAGTTCACCTTACCATGGCCAGTGGTAAGAAATGAGCACATTGTAACAAGTCCACTACTCCATGTCAGTATTTTGTGGAATAACTTAGAGGGGTCATCCACATGTGAGGATCTTTAAGCAACAATAAAAAATAATCTTCATTTTAAAAGAGGATGAAGGCTGAAATTCTGTCTCTCTATATTACTATATAGAGGCTAAAGTAACTCAAAATATGGGTGTGAGGCCCTCCTGACAGAGGAGAAGTCAGCTGCAACTCCTAGGCATGTGGTCATTATATTGCAGATGACACAGTACATGAAAATATGACATTGCAGACATAATTTTGGCAATATCAGAAGTACTTTGAAGTTAGTCAGCTTTCATGGTAATTTTAATATTATCATACTTTCTTTTTAGCTAAACATTTTAAATAAGGAAGCTTTTCATGACAGTAAGAAATGAGGCAGTATGAAAAGATGACACTTCAGAAAGACAGCTGCACTCTGTCTCACAAAATGTTTAATATTATTGCTAGTATCTGTGTATTAGCAGCAATTTAAGTCTGCCTGACAAAATGTATATTGATCTATAAGAGCCTTATTTTCTATTTTATTTTCTCTAGGTACTTTCTTGAGAGTAACAAAGTTAGCAGCAAACATTAAATGGCTTGAAGAACATTAAAAATCAAGCCAGAAGTCTTTGATCTTTTCCCTTGTAGGAACAGTAACCTCCCACTGACAGTTATTGTTAATGGCATCCTCCTTCTTACACTTGAGAAGAACTTTCCTGAGTACCACAGACTGCAAAATCAGATCCCATTTCAGGTGATGAAAATAGTTTGGCCAATCTTTCTGTTATTGACACTCAAAATCTCTTGAGATGGTTGATGTTCAAAACCTCAATCATGCGTGTTTCAGGCAAAAGCAAGTTTATAAATTCCAGGAAATTTTCACAGCTCCACCTTGTAATCAGGACGTTTCAGGAACTGCTTAGCTTAAAATAATGTCATAGGATCAGCTCTCAGGACAACTGTTGTGCTGTATTAGTGTTGCACTATTTAAATAGTTTTAAGCTTCTTTCCTAACAAATGTAACTTTAAATTTTAATATTCTGTCTTCCACCAGAGGGCTTAGCCTCTTTCCCAGCCTCCTGTAACCTCCTGGTGTCTAGCATGTGTCATTGTCTAATATCTTTTTCTGATTTTATTTCAGAGGCTGTGAGTGACAACAGGTGACAGGCTGACAGCTCACACTTGTCGCAGAGAAGCTCTGTGATAACAGCAGAAAGTCATTTTATCAGCTGCTGGAGAACACCCTGGGCAGGGAGGACATACAATACTTTCTTCATGATTTTAAATATTGATCAGGGTTAGTAATACCTGTGCGTTGTTACAGAATGTCTTGTGATAGTGGAGTTGGACACCCAATGTATAACCTCTGTGGACAGGTTCAAGGCTCCACTTCCCAGCTTAGCAGTCTGAATGGAAATAGGAAATCTGCAGCATTGCTGGAAGTCGGGGGGTTCTTAAGCAATATGCAGTATTCTTCTGTGGCACCAGATCCAGAAAACCCACAGAATAATGGATCCCGGATTCCCTGCAACCCTGAGGAAGACACAAAGGCTGCAGCCTTGTCAGAAAGTGAAGTCTGCAAGGCCTGTACAACCAAGTGTTTCCATAGTCGTTATTTAACTAAAACTAGTACACAGAGAGATGTCTACAACTTCCTGGAGAGGCCCAGTGGATGGAAGTGTTTTGTCTATCATTTTGCTGTGTAAGTACCTACATTTTCACGATCTTTGGTGTAAGAAAAATCTGAAACTGTCCACTTAACCAGCCAGAAATCACACTGCTTGAGCTCACGGGCTGAAAACATTTTGCATGAGTAATCCCACTGAAAGCAATGGAAAAGCCAGTTTTTCAAAGGATCAGCTGCTGTATCCAGTAACATTTCCAGAGGAGGGCTTTTAATTAATCATGTGATATTGGTATTCAGAGATGTACACTACATATTTGGTGTTTATGAGGGAAAGACCTATATCCTTGGGACAGTTTTTATTGCTGCCTTAGCTGCTTTACATTGCTCTAGCTTCAGACGCTGCAGTTTTTAGCATGAGATATTGAAGGCTTAGCTGTGATCAGATAAGTAGCATTTTTAAGTCCATTTTGCTCATGCTGAAGTGCCAAAACGATTAATTTGTTGGACAAGCCTTTAATCATAACATTACTAATTTGATTTACAGTAGTGAGCACATAATGAGTACAAATTTAGCAAAAAGTTTTTCATTATACTATGCATTTAGTACATAAAAGGAGGAAATTAAGGCTTCCATTTGGTCTTCAAAAACAGTGGTCAATATATTAATCTAGCTGCTACTCTTTTCTTTGAGCTGTTTATGGTATCTGTCAAGTTTAGTGAAACATCAATTACTACTTTGAATACTGCTTAACAGAATGATAATTTGTCATCTTAGCTGTAGAAGGGGTCCAGTTGTGCTCTCACTGAGGCAAGAGGAAGTTTTACTGGCTATAGTGAACGCAAACTGAGCCGAAAGTCCTTGCCTTCGTTATAAAATTAGCATATGTCCTGAAGAAGTGTGGAGTGTTGAAATTATTCTGTTTGTCTCAGATGAACTTTTCCATGGCCTTGACTGCATTTTGGAAAAACTATTATCAGTTACTGCAGTCAGGAATTGTCCAGCGGGATATATGGTAATCATAAAAATGAATCATAATGCTTCTATTTGGCATAAATTAGATGGACTTACTAATACTTGCTTCCTTTCACCCCTTAAAATCCTATATGGATTATTTTTTAAAGGATTTTTTTGAATCATGAAGTTTTATCCTCTTTTAAGGACTGTGCTTGTAGTATATAATAATTCCAAAGGCTTAAGCAGATGTAATTTATGTAGATTTAAATACATGAATAGTCATGATTTAAGCCTATTTGAGGTTAGAACTTATTATCTTGCTAAAATGCATTTGTTTCGTCCTCTGCATTGCTTTTATGTCAGACTAAGGTTGACCTTTAATATATACTTATATTCTGCAATGGGCAATAAAATAATAATAAAAAACTCAATGCACACACATCCCCCCCTAGAAAACTGGAGAAAATTTTGTTATTAGTAACAGAAAACTCTTCTTTCTTTTCTTTTAATTTATTTTCTTCTTCTTTTTTTTTTTTAACAGTACAAGGATTCCTAACTTAAATGAAAGAATATGTAAATTGATCTCTTCTGCAAGCTTCCTTGAGGTTGCTCAAAAGGAAACTTTTAAAGTGTAGTTTTTTGGCCAGCATTTTGTCTTACTTGTCCTAATAATTATCTAGTTGTGCTTGTTCCAGTAATTATCCTAATAAATATATGCTGTGTTCATTCATATAACAAGTTTCTGTTTTGGAAAGAACATACTATAAAACATTAAATATTGATAAAGTTGAACATTTGTTAAAGCAATGAAGTGCTAATCTAAAATACAATTAATTTTGTAATGAGAACAATCTATAATTTGTTTTTAAAAAGTTTCCCATGTTATATCTGTGGTTTGGGGGTAATTTACATGCAGCTGATATGATGATGACTATTTTCATAACAAATCAAATCTTCCAAGTATGTAGCTGATATTTGTGTAGCCTAGAGGAGCTGGATGTGCAGCATGCCTTCATTGTCCTTTTGTCCTTCCTATGCCACAAAGACCACATACCCCATCTACAGACTTGTGGGAAGTTTTCTATTCAAGAGGGACTGGAGTCTGTTCTAATCTGCAGCCAGTTCTGCTAGAAAGAACCTTACTTTCCAGAAAGGCGAGGGAACAGCAAGTGCTCCAGGAGATGACCTCCTTCTGGCATAACCTCATCTCCTGTAACATTTGTAGTGCGCCTGATATTTCAAGTTTCTTTTAAGGGAGTGAAGTCGTGCTTTGTAAGGAACTTTATCATGTGTGTTAGAAAAGGGAATTATTTTTGCGTAGTTAAATCTGGATTTTGTCTTATTTTAGTAGGGTTTTTCTAGTTTTCAAAACAAACTGTTTGAAGGGGTGAAGGGGTTTGCTTGAGAATTCCCCCCTCTCAGTCCTGAAAACCTTCTAACTTAAGTAATTTTCAGCTTCACTGGAGTACTGTGATCTACTTAACTCCTGAAATCCCCAAGAACAGAGTAGAGGATCTCACTGACAGTTTAGGAAGAGGTGAGGGCTTGAGAAACAGCTGTGACATGCAATAGCAATACATTGATCCTACCAACCAATGCTTGTGGCTGTATGAGAGCCTTAAGGTGTTGGATATCAATATATGTGAGAGTCCAGCTGTTTGCCATATGGTTCAGTCCAGAAAAAGAAGCATGTGCCTAGATTGAATTATATGTCTAAACTCAGATATCCAATTGCTTAAATCACATCCAAATGGCAAGATATTAGTGTATAACCCCCATATTTTGTCTTTTCAATGAAAAGCACAATATGTATTGGTGATCAGTCTGGTATAATAATGAAGATACTTGGCAAGTCCACACATCTAAATCATTTAATTCTAAGTGGAGCCTTATGTGACGAATTTATATTTCTGAAACATATATGCATTTAATTACAACTGGAATAGCTCAATTGTAGTCTAGAATATTGTTTTCCGTTGGCTAAAATACTGTCTTCACCTACGTGTGAACTGAGTGGTGAAGTCAGACAGTTCTCCTGATAAGATTATTGACCTCTTTTTACAAACCAGGTAGCAATGATCAGAAACCAAAACCAGAATCCAATATGGGTACTCAAAGTGCCAGAATGTAATTGTGTTGGGGAATGGTACGCTGTCTTTGTAGGCCACCTTGGCCATAGACAAAAGGTGGAGAACAGGTCTGGCTTTTCTGTTTATAGAGGCAAAGAAGTAGGAAGGCGAAACTCAAACCTGTTGAAAGAAGAGGATCGCTATATGTGCACCCACGTGTGCTCACACACTCATAATAGAGTAGTATGGTTTCATTTGTGTTCAGGGAGAAGAGGTACCTGCTTGTGGCCGTGTGTTATTTTGTTCTGTGAGCGATAGAGGCCACCTTGTGTCAGCCTAAGGCTGTCTACATCGCAGTACAGCCCTGTGCTGCACAGCTGTGCCGGCTCAGGTTCCAGGAAAAAAACAACAGAGTTTGCACAGGTTTTCACTGAGGATAACTGGCATTCTATCTCAGCAAGCAAGGTGCATCTGTAGAACCTTTTTCTCCCTCAGATATGCCCTGTTTTTACTCACTGCAGTCCAACTGCCTTGTCCTATCTTTTCCATTTCTCTGGAACATCTGCTGACTTCTAATCTTTGTCTTTTCAGCTGCTGTTGGCTGGGTAGCTGAGCTTTTCAGTTAAAAGGCAGAAGCTTAGAGGGAGCCTGGGTGGGTAGCACTTGTGGTAAGGAGTGAGGAAGCAGAACAAATGCCTACACAGAATCTAGTGAAACAGGGCCAGAGGAAAACAGGGACTGAGAGACAGAAGGCTAGATTGAATCATCATAGAAACTGAAACTGATGCCACTGACACTGAAACTGGAGGAAAACCAATACAAGAACAGGCTAGCTCAAAAACAAAGAGAAGCAGACTTAAGGAAGAAGGACAAAGCTTTTAGAGATCAGAAAGCTGGTTGTATGCACAAAGAGCTGCAACTGTAGGACAGCTGAAAATGGTCAAGAAGCTCAGAGAGCCACTGGGAGGGAGAAGGGATAGGAGATGACAGCCGGAAGCTAGGGAGAAAAGGGATCATGGAATTCATGACGGGAGAAGGAACCTTTCACCCATAGGCAACTAGTTTGAATCTTGGCCAAGTCAATAGCAAAGAAGAAGGAGTAATGACTGTGGGGAGATACAAAAGGAGCTGTTGGTCTCAGTCCAGTTCTTAGCGAACGGATGTCAGCATCACCACTGGAGTCAGCACAGCTGGAAGGCTTGCTGGCAGTCAGCAGAGAAACCACAGGCTGGTTGAAAAGGGAGGCAAGAGGGAGGCCCATGAGAGGGACTCTTAGATTGTGTTCTCAGGCCTGCCACTTTCTTGTCGTGTAACACTGTGAAACCTTAAGTGAGAACTTGCAGCTGTTCCAGGTTACTTTGTGCTAGTTTAGCCACTTGTTAAATGAGTGTTAGACCTTGACCTCATTTAAAAGTTAGACCAATCTTTATATCCCATAACTTCCCATGGGATGGGGTGAGCCAATCTAACAGACCACCATCAGTTCTGCACCCCTCATCCACCTTAGTCATTCAGCTTGCTCCTGCCAGCTCTCGTTGTCCTTGGATATCCTTGGACAGCCAGTTCAACTTATTACACCAGTAGAAACCTGGCCCAGCAGGAAAAAGTTGATGGTCTTCTGTCAGGTTAGTAATACATGTTTAGCATCTTGAAGTACTGTCCACTCTTGTTCTCTTAGTGC
Source organism: Coracias cyanogaster (assembly GCA_033124195.1). NCBI lineage: Eukaryota > Metazoa > Chordata > Aves > Coraciiformes > Coraciidae > Coracias > Coracias cyanogaster. The sequence continues at coordinate 14,807 of JAVSBS010012185.1, forward strand.
TCATAGTGGATCATAATCACCTGCTAAATTTCATATAAAATGATGTGGAATAATTGCAAAGTAACACTGCACATCATCTGGCAAGTACTCCAGACCACCTGGTTTGACTGCAAAACATTTCACAAATGCAGAGTTTGCCTAGCAACAAAGTCTTGTTCTCCAGGCTCCCTTATGATTTATGAGGAAGCAACTCCTCCAAATGGTGACTCTGAGAGAATAATGACTATTGCTCTGTATCTTTCCTAGGGGATACTGTATTACTCTCTGTTGACTGCCTGGGAAAAGTAAGGAGAATGTCATCCCTGGTGTATGGTTTCACAAGAGCTAGCGTAATGGTTTACCAATACCAAAAGGGTAAGGTTCCCTCTCTCACCTTTCCTTATTCTCACCTAGCCACACATTTCTCCTGCATAATGTGTGCTGCTTCTGGCACTTACTGTAGCCTTCCTAAGCTAAGTCAATTCACTGTAATGGCAGAAATCTAACCCAGCAAGAAAGTGAGTAGCTTTTGATACCTTAAGGAATATCAGCATGTCACCCAGTGGTCTAACAGTGCTGAAACCAATACTGACCAGTTGGCCAAGACTGGAATGGGATGAGGGAGAGCTCTCCTTTTTGCCACCAGAGAGCTGCAGGACTCCCACAGCTTATTCATAGAGAGGCACACACATGCACACACACATACATGTTCCTGGCAGCTTGTTGAAAAGAACTCATCTGAGGAATTAAGTAATTTAAAATTGCATGATCCTTACAAAAATATGAACAATATCCTATCAATACAACAATATCAATAATGTCATTAACTTAAAACTTTGGGAGGAAAGTACAGGAGATCAAGAACATGTTTGTAAAATGGGTGCTGGCCAGTTAAGTATTTTTTTCCTTTAGGAAAGATTATATGTATTGAAGCCTGTGTCACCATGAGTAATACAAGAAGAAGAGAGTTCAGATTATTGGGGACAAATTACATATTGCAATTTTTGCTTATTATAGTGTCTCTTCAAGCTTTGCATTCTGAATTTCTTTCTTTTTTTTTTTTTTTCCCCTCTTCCTTCAACGTGTGAGAAATGCTGTGTTCTGTTATTGCAACTGAAGAAGTTAAGAGCCACCATTCTGGCTGATAGTCCATTTTTGTTTGGCATGCAACTGCTACTGATGTAAAGAACATTAGAAGGCAAAAATATAAGGGTATAGTGGTTCTTTTTAATGACTGTGGGGCACTTGCCTGCATATCTTTTGGTTCTTTGAGTGTAGCAGCTCTCAGTGAAACTAAATATATGTAGCAAGTAAGTTAGCATAGCATTCTGCTTCTGTTTTTATCCGTAAATGGAGGCTATAACCCATTATTTGTGTTTATCTCAAAAGGACTGTCAGATTCCCGTCTCTGTCCTTTCCACAATTATCTCTAGAATGCAAGAAGATATTTTGCTTTTTCCAATGATGTGATTGTAATATGACCAACACGAGCAACAGCTAAAGTTCAGAGTAATTATAAGCATATGACTGCTTTCAAGATTCTGGTTTTGACCTTGATGTCACTGTTTATGTCTGGACATGATGTGCTTTCATAAGGGTAAGTTAGGGCTTTTTATTATTATTATTATTGCGTTCAGGGTGTTTCTTGCCAGTTACTTATTTGGACATTTTACACAGGAATTGAGCTGACACGTTTTCTAATTTAGAACTACTAAACTAGTAGCTACTTTTAATCTATATTCTAGCTACAGAGGTACTAAGCTGATGTCTTGTCTGTGATAATAAACTTCAGGTACCAAAAGATGAGCAGTATTAAAGGGAAGGAACTCAAGAACTATAAATTTTACTAAAGTTAAATGTTCCTCTTACTGCTTAGGTTTGCATGTTCAACCTGGTGGAATGGCTTAAGTTGTTAATGGAGGTGCACTCATATTAAACAGAATTGTCTTTAGGATTGTGTAAAGTTCCAGGATCCATCTGCTCTAAAAAAACATGAGGACAGTTATTAATTTTTAGCCTCTTTTCCTAAGGAAATGAGGTTTATGCAACCACACTGTCTGAGCGCGTCTGTCTGAAAGTGCCTTACCAAAAAATTTTGAGCCAGTTGGCAAGTTTCAACTAATATTGACATAGGATGAGACGTGTCAGAGATATTAAGTTTCTTCATGTTTTGTTAAAACAAGCATTTGGATAGAGGAGAGATAAATTAATAATCCTAAAGATGAAAACACTTCTCTTTGAGGTCAATTAGATTTTTTGGCACCAAAGAGTCTTTTCAGGAGAGATGTTACGGAAGTTCCTAGGGAAGAACTTTGATCTGAGTGTACTTTGCTTTAGGCACGGAATAAGCTAACCACGGGGCACAAAGCCACAGGCTACTTAAGTTTTATTTTCATTTCTTGAAATTATTGATGACTTTTTCCATCATTTATGTAAGAAATTCAATCCGTCTTATTCTAGAAGCTCAATCTTGTAATGGACTGTGCAGTGAGTATGCATTCATGTCCTCACAGGTTAATGTTGTTTCTGTAATGAAACCATTTGTTTCTATAGTGAAAACAAATACTGTAGTGTGGCACTGATACAGTGCTATCAATGGAATTTGGTTACGCTTTTGTGGGAAAACCTTCTGTTCTTAAAGAAACTAGCAAAATGAAAAGATATTCCTTGATGTTAATATTACAGTTGCTCATAAACTTGTGAACTCCACATGGTAGCAAACCCAAGAAGAAAAAGTATTTCAGGTGTCTTTCATGATAATCAAGCTGGCATTAGCTTATTACTGGATGTATTTGCACAACGTCATTATATGCATTTATTCTTTCCCCTTTTTTGGTACTGAACTCAAGAAACCTTAATTAATATCGCTTTGTAAATGGTGGTCGTAATTTCCTGTGTCTGTGGAGATGTGTCACAGTTCACATCCCAAAACCTGCTGATTTTTTTTTTGTCTTACAGTCAAGGTCAATGATAAGTGTATCAGAATGATGAACACTGATCATGAAGTCATGATGCTGAACTGTTTCTGTCAATGTTTAAGGAACCAAATAGGTCTCTTCTAGAAGGTCTTAGTAATATAGATCAAAATGGAAACTTGATTCCTATGCCTAGGGAAGGAGAAGACATCCTGACATTCTGGTAACAAGACATACAGAGGTAAGAGCAAAAAAAAATATAGCAGCACAAATGTTAGTGGAAGATACAGGCACTCAATTGAATCAAGGAGCTTAAATCCTAGGAATGGCAGGGCACTGAAAAAAAGATTTCTGTAAGATCAGTGCTTCTGGCAATTGTAATGGATGCATTAATGTAATTTGTCAGTTCTGGACTGCTGCCAGTTAAACTCAGAGAAAAGGCAAAATCCAAATCTTAGTGCTCTTTAAGGAGCAGCAAATATGTTAGTCTGTCAAATGCTTTGAAGATGTGAAGTGCTTATTCCTAATAGGAGCTGTGGATGTTGTAAAAATAACATATCTTTGGGCACTTGATTCAGAAAGGTAGAGTGATCTTTTTGTATGGTGCGGCTCATGGTGTAATTTGAGCAGCATTGGTATTAGCTATTGATTTAATCTGGTTTCTGATAATTTACACGTATGCAAGTGAAAGGTCTCAGGAAAAATACAGAATAGTAGTATATATTTGTAAGCTACTTCTTACATTTTCTAGGTCTTGTAGAAATATTAGGTAGTTACTTCTGAATGGAGCCAGCTGGACAGCTTCATGTTGTATGCAACAGGGGTACCAGGCATTTCTGTACACAACCTAAAATGAGCTGAAGAAAAAACTGAAAAATGCCTTTTCCTCAGTATACCCATGTTAGAGGTGCAATTCTTTTTTTGGTTGAAGGCTTCAAATCCCTGAAAATATTTTATTCTGAGCTGAAACAGAAAGTTAGATATACCCAAACTCCCTGTCAGGCAAACTGCCTATTAGTAGAGTCCAAAGCTAGGCAAGCTTTCATTAAAGCCTGTCTGGTCTCCTTCTCCTGTTCTGCTGAAACCAACACATTCCCAGACTACTTTCTAATTTTAGCATATTGGTATTTTCAGCAGAAAAATTGTTCCTTTACAAAAATTTCCAACCAACTCTAATTTGTGTATGATCACATATGTATAAGCTTGAGGCCTTTTGACAAAGCATCAAGCCTCAGGAGCCTGGAAATAGATTTATGAGAGAAATGAGGGACATCAAAACTTGCCTACTAAGGCACATGGACAATCTTCTCTTTATGGCTTAGTCATAAACTCCTTTGGATAACAAAAATATGTAAGTACCAGGAATGAGGTTTTATTCAGACTAGCAGGAATGTTTTCTAGAAGCATAAGGCTCTTCAACATAAGACAGTATAGTGCTATTCATGAGAAAGTGCTTCATGCACTCAGGAATGAGAACATCTTGCACTTTTATAGCATGAAAAAATGGAAATGCTCTTCTTAATTTTCCTGCCATAATACAACCATTTAAAATAAAAAGCAACCCATGCCTCTGGAGCCCCTCAAAGAACTTTCTGTTGGCTGAATTCATTTCTTTCTCCCTAACAACAGGCTGTCTCTGTTGGACAGCTCTGTAGTGTATAATCAAGAACAAAAAAGAGGCTCCAATGGGTGTAGTTGCACATAGATTTACCTGAACATATTAGCCCCTTTTTTTTTTTTTTTTTTTGTAATTTAACTCCAGCTGAAGCAACTGGATTTATTCAGTCCTGTTGTGTTAGTAGAACAGAACACTTTGGCTTCACATCTTGGCGGAGAAAATAGTAAATAGGATAAAAAAAAATATAAGAAATTTTTTAAAATAGATTTTGGGTGTGATTTAAACTGGAGATATGTATAAGCCATTTGTGATTATCTGGCTTTCATATAGTGAAATAGGTCACAGCAGCTCAATTTTGAGGAAGGAGCACAACAGGGGAAGGTGTGTCTGATTGTCTTAAAAGCATCAGTGACCCATGATCAAGGCATCTAAATACTACAGAGCATAGGTTTCAATAGCTCTTCTATAATAATTTGTGTTGATTTTCTTTCACTATAGAGCTCTCAGTTCGCTAAAAATGTTTTCTTCTTTAAACACAGCTTTGCAGAGTCAATTAAGTTTGACAAGTGCAAAGGGCCACAAAGCTACTATTTTGTATTTGGTTGCCAAGGAGTATATCTCTGCCTACCCATTTATAAGTTTGTCCCCTCCACACCCATCCCTTTTTGTTGTTCAAGAGACAGCATTCCCATGAGCATCTCCTATATCAACACTTCAAGTACACTTATCTGCAGTAGATAAACACAAAAAACACATGCACAGATAGTCTTTTCTAGAAATGGCATTATTTGATGCAGAACTTAAAAGGAGGAATGATTAATACTTCTCCTTTAAGAGCTTTCATTAGGTTGTCTTCCATGGAAAATTAGGTTGTTATAGCATGACCTTGAAAGAGTTCACCCTTGATAAAGTACTTGACATAATTTTGCTCTCAGTATTGTAGTTAACCTACTAGTTCCAAGTGTTTGTAGGCTTCAGTAGAGCGTGCTCACAACCAGGTAATCTATTAAACAGTGTTTGTCCCTGGCTACAATAGCAACAGAAACATGTTTACAGTTGCACTAGCTGCTCTCCAAAGTGAAGCAAATTTTAGGAAGGTCAGGACACAGAAAGACGCTCATTTGTAATCTTTAACCCTGGTTGATCAGCTGTCCAAAGCACCAGTACTGCCTATTTAGGTTTGTTAACACATGAAACAGATTTAAGGATGGTGGTTCAAAAATATTGATGAAATAGCAGTTGTATTTTTTGTATGTATGAGACTTAAGGAATTTAGGAAAAATCAAGAAATACTAAAATGTAGTGTACATTAGCAAGCCCAGTCTTGGGAAAGCATGGCACCTCCACCTTCTGTTGCTGTGAACTGTGTTATGTGAGAATCCAAAACCAAATGAGAAATTCTCAGATAATACTCTTTCCTCTTATGAATAAAACTTTTTCTCCCTTTTCTTCTTCTTAAAGAATGAGGAAAATTCTGAAAATAGGTGATTTAGGGTATGTTTCTGTCTTCAGAAAAATAATAAACTGAAGGAAAAGAAAGCCAAGTGTTTTGAGATGAAATCCTTTTTTTGGTAGCTATTTGGTAGAAAAGGGAAACAGTATCTGCTGAAATAATACCTCAGACTGTGGCTTGACATCTCTGGGAATCACAGAAAGACTCAAAGAGGATTACAGAGTACCAGAAAGTAGCACCCTCGTTCTTTTAGGATAGGAAAGAGTAGACCAGCTCTGCTAGTTGGTAATTATTTATGTCTTCTCCTTATCAGCTCCTTCCCTTTAGGAACTGAACAGCTGCCAACAAGTGAGACTGTTCTCTGTTGGTGTAAATAACTACTTGCAAGCCAGTAAACAATCACAACCTGTTTTCACCCCCTTGCAGCACAGAGAACTATCCTTTGCAGGACAGAGGATGGATAACCAGGGACCATGAGAAAGCCAGACTGGGAGCTGGTGGGAAAAGGGAAATTGCCATATGACAAGCTTTAAATACTATCACCCCAAGCCAACAATATTAAACTCACTTACTACTTATAAGTATCCCAGAAATCTGATCAGAAATATTTAGGGAGACCTGGGATCTGGTTGTCACTTGTTGACAAGTTTGTACTGGTAGACCTTGCCATTGCATTTTGAAGAACAGCTTTTTTCACAAACCAAAACATGAAGTGAGACCTAAAGATAAACCAGTGGTATCTACTGGTGAGTCTTGCTAAAGGTTTGCATGTGGGACCACATATTCAGCTACTGTTCTGCACTTTACAAGGAATTTGGCACTCACTCAAGGCTTTTTTCTCCAGTATGTTATAAAAAGATCATTGGTGAGAGCTATGTTTAGCAACCCAGGGGCTTTTAGGAACAATCCACAAGGAAATTTCCTGACTGCCTAAGAGGCAAGAGAGCTGCAGCTTGTTAGATTCTGCAGATGAGTTGACAATTAAGCCATTTATCTTTTAGGTTAGACTTGTCAAAACTAACCTGCATTGTGGTGCATGGCTCAATGACAGAGGTAGTAACCTTCAAAAATTATGAAGGCAATATGCGATGACTGATGGCTTAAAGATCTCAGTGGGAGAATGAAATGCTGTTCTATGATACTTGGTGAAAAGATTTTTTTTTTTTTCACCAAAAGTGTTGTCAAGCACTGGAACAGGCTGCCTAGGGAAGTGGTGGAGTCACCATCCCTGGAGGTATTTAAAAGACGTACAGATGTGGTGCTTAGGGACATGGTTTAGTGGTGACCTGGCATCGATGGGCTAATGGTTGGACTTGGTGACATTAAAGGTCTTTCCAACCAAAACAATTCTGATTTTTAAGGTTAAGTTTTCAAGTGGGAGGTTATGGAAGAGAACTGAAGTCAGGAGCAAATTCTGCTGTCGTGGAATCAGCATGTTTTGTAGCTTCTGAAGTAGTCATTGCAACATACAGGCAAAAGGTATTTTAATTTTGGGGTTTTTTAAACACATCAGGAAGTCCACAGTTAATTCTCACTTTTCCTCTTTATGGTGTGTAAAAACACACAGCATTTAATTTGAGTATTAGCTCTTATAAGCACAAAATTTGACCTTTGGATACAGAAAGCAATAAACAGCACTTGCTTCTCAAGATGCCTTTTGCTTTACTAGTGAGAAGCTTAACTTTATTTTGATATGTTTGAGTGTGTTTGTGTTCATCACCCAACCTGTTTACAACCAATAACATTTTCAATGGTTCTATTTTTGGATTCTTACCTTTATTTTATGTTGATACTCAAGATAAAAATCTCAATCTGTTTTACATCTTACTGTACTGATTCCTAGAATCAATATTATATTAAAAACACAGTGATTTAATTTTATATATTTTTAACTTTTACTGTTTTAACTCTAAAAAATCAAGAAGACAGATAAAGAACATTCCAAGTGTTGTTAAACGTGTATGATTTTTTAGTCTCAATAAAAAAGCAAATATAGCAGAATATGCTATTATTTACAATATTCAATTTAACAATGTATCCTGTAATCTTAATTTTTAGGGATGATGACTGTTTATGGTTATAACAGAAATTAAAATAAGATGCAGTTATTACCTGCAAAACAGGTCCTTACTATCTCCTGTTTGGCATCTAAAATGGTGTCCAGAATTAGCCATTTTAACTGCAAAAACTGTGGAAGGAAATGAGATGAGAAAACACACCACGAACAGAAAAAAATCTTTGACATCAAAACAAGACAACAGAAGCACAAGAAATTATCAAGTGAGCAAAATGCCAGTCAACAGTTTGAGGCACTTCAGGCAGAGATTTTGTTTTGTCATGGCTATTTTGCACAATAGCTTCCCCCTGTAATCCTGCATCATAACACTTTGCCAAAAATTACTATTTGTTCATATTAGAGGAAAATATAGCGCTCCAGTCCTTCGACCAAGTATATATAACATGCTTGGAAAGCTGTAAAAAGCATCACATAATAGTTCTGAATGGAAATTCATCACGGTAGGAACCTTTTTGTTGTATATAAGCAGTCCATCTTAAACAGGTTATCAAAAACTGGCATGTCTCTTCTTTTCCTTTTTTGGCTTTTTTCCCATCATAATGAACTGAAATCTGAACAATCCCCAGCTGCTTTCTTCAGTCTGAGCCCCACTCTTTATTTCTTAAGAATCTTCTTCAGTCAGGCTTGTTTTACAACGTATTTGTCTGTTGCACACTCCCCAAAATATTTTCATTTTGAATGAATAATCACATGTTAGCAGTCATGCAGTATTGGCACAGCTGGGTCAGATCATGGGATTTGTGCTTTCACTTTTACAACAGGAAGCAAAATGATGTTTAGTAGTTTGAGTGGTCTGCTGGTAACATGTTCCCTAGTTTAGCTCAAGAGGCAGATGTGCAGTCACTCCGTTGGGTTTTGTGTGTGAAGGAAAACACATTCTAGCTATGGGCTACAACCTATTTTAGAAACGCCTTAATCCAGTGGTAGCTGAAGAAGCAGTATTTTTGTAAAGGCTTCCTTAAGATTCCTCTGTAAATCTTTTCTGTGTGTGCGTGGTGTTTTCTTTTTTTTTTATTAGAAAGGGTTGCATATGTTCTCCAGATTTTTTTTTTTTTGTGTACAAAATCATTAGGTAGCAGTACAATTGGTATGTAGTCAACAATTAAAGCTGTTCATCAAGAAAAACCTTAACTAACGTACATTATGGTAAAAAGCAAGACTTGATCTTTTATGACTGAAAGTGATCATCAGTGATTCTACATTTCAAAGAAATGCACTTTATATGAGGACACGATACTTTATCCACAGAATGTCCAGCTAATCCTGTGCTAGCAAAATGATGCCTTTGTTATACACTGGGAAGGAGTGACACTCACTGGCCAGAATATACAATGCCATAAATTAAATTAAAGGGTCCTTTGAATGGTTTAATATGTTTTAGAAATGGAAAAAGAGAGGGAATCTCAACACATAAATACAAGAGGGGAGCAACAATTAGCTGTAAGTTACAAAACTTGTATCAGCTGTATTAGCAGCCTTTGGACACTTCTGGGTTCCCTTAGTAAATAAATGTCATCTGTTGTCTTCCCTTATAAATCCTTATGTACATACATCTTGGTATTTTGCATCACCTTTTTCTCAGTTTTTTGTAAATATCTTTTTTTTTTTTTTTTTTTTTTTGAGGTTTACAAAGGTTTACTTTTTCTGAGGCCTAGTAGGAGATGTGGTTGAAGATGTGATATCTGCAGGGTATGTAAGAATATTGAGTTCTTCTCTTTGGTTAACTTAGAGTGAAAAAGGAAAAAAGCTGTAAAGTGCACCGTCATCCTCAGTATCTTGATAGACAATATTTAGAATGTGAATTACCTCTGGCTTTTTATTAATTACTAATGAGGGCAGTAAAAGAAGACAAAAGGATTTTGAAAGGCGGTAACGGAAATGGCAGGGACCTGAAAGAAATTAAGGGGTTGTACTCAGAGGAAGCTTTCCAACATTTATACATGCATTTTTGCCTGGAAATAAGATCTGTAGCAATAGTAGAAGTGGAACATCAGTCTCATAAAAAAGATGAGAACTAGCAGACTGACTAGTTTCAAGGAGTGCTTGGTAGATTTATGCTTGAGTTGTTTGATGTGGTTATTTCAGGGACAAGCAAAGTTCCTGTGTTCCCATGATTGACTGGAGGAGGGTCTGTGCTTCAAGAGATCCAGGTTCTGTATGCTTTTGACACTGTCTTGACTTATGGAGAAGTCTGTTCACCTCTTTGTGTCTTTCTCTGTTTGCCTGTTACTGGAAGTAAAAGCTGTCTGGATAAAGAAACTAGCTGATGGAGCTCAGCATCTAACAGAGTAGGGTACTCAGTGCCTGTGGGGGCTTCTGTGTGCTAATATACTCCTCTCATATTAAATCTAAGAAGAAAAGGAGAACGTTAGAGCCCTGGTTACTGTACTTTTATATCTGCCTTTTCTTTATATGGAAAGCTGTGCTATTGTGTTAAGGAAAGGCTAACAATTGGCAAATTCCCATGCCTAGATTCTTCTAGTGTTGGATGCTGGCAAAACACTTATGCTCTAAACTCCTGGTCAACTTACTCTTTTCCTTTTGACAAAGGCTGGCTTATGTTTCAGTGTCTCTTCTCAAGGCTTTGCTCTGATTTTTTCTTTGAAGTATCACTCTCCAGTAAAACTCCCTACGGGAAGAAAGTGGAGCTTTTGCCCCCTCTGCTGGCTGCCTTATTTTCCATCAGCGTAGCAGCTCATTAAAACAATATATCAGTTTTATTATGCCTTGGACAGATCTCTGTACCCCCTATAACATACCACATTTTCAAAGAGATAATCATTTGAGGCTGGAAGTAAAACTGCTGAATAATATGCTCGGAAACTTGGGTATGTTGAAGTGAAAGAAATAGCAGGATTGGGTGGTAGGCTGTAAATTTAACTACTAAATAATGAGAAGATGTCTAAGATCTGGCCCATGCTAAAAGCACTGCTAGCCTTGACTAAGATGTGTTACCTGGTTCTCTTTTCCCTTTCAGCCTTATTTTTTCTAAAGACATTTCAGCCCTGGGTATTTGCCATTAATGAAGAACTAGAAATCAGTAACGTGCCCACCATGAACACATTTTTCTTTGTTAACACCATAAAAACTGGTGAAACAGCTTCCTGACTATGAGAGACTCAGAGAAATCAGATCTTTACTTTCAGTAAGCATGATAAACAACATTTTCCCCATTGGCTTCTTCTTTATGCCTGGCAGCGCAGGTTTGGCTTGTTCATTTGCACAGTGCTGCTGAATCTTAAGCCTTTGCCAGCTGGCTCTCAGCTAAGACAAGGCCAATGTGGGAGTACTCATGAACAGAGTTCAAGAGAACCAGATAGTGGCTAGGCATCAGGAAAGGTTCACTGAAGGCATCCAGAAGATCATTGCCTTTTGAGGCGTTAGGTAGGAACCTCGGAAAGTTTGTTTCTTTATGTTTCTTAGTCTCCTTTGAGCAGTTTTCAGAGAAAATACTGATTAGTTTCAAATTCCTCTTTGAAATTCAATGCTCTATAGTTTTTATTTATTTACTAATTCTACCAGTAGATCAAGATGTCAGAGAACCAACAGCCCTGGAAGAACAGGTTTTACAGTCTGAAACTGCCTCCTTAAAACTAGGAGCCTAAAATAATTCCCCTATGTTTGGCCCAGTCCTTCTACTTGATGCTAATGACTAGGTCCTGCTGTTTCTTCTCAGGAGATAGAGCATAGGCTTCTTCTGAGACTGAGGAGAATCATATGGACATCTTCCGCCTCCCAGGACAACATTCAGATAATCTGGCTAGGAGCCTGGAGTCACAGGCAGAACAGTCTCAAGCCAGGGAATTTTGAGGGATTTGTTGCCAAAGAACATAAACTTCTGATCGCTGGTTTGGTTATTGAAAAAAAGAGACTACCACAAACAATCAAACACATTAAACCCGTACTCACCGCCATCTCTGGTCTCAACTTTCTGTATATTCATCACAGGTTACACTCAAACCTTCAAAGCTCTTCCATAAAAGTGATAGGCATTGTGGGAGGTTGGGGTGGTATGGGAGCATTTCTTCATGTGACTGTACATAACAATCTATTTCTGTTGCTCCTCCTAATGGGTTTGTCAGGGTACAGGAAGATCAAGGCTACTCCATGAGACGTACTGAAGAAGGAGCAGAGGCTGATCCCACCATAAGCAGGGACAGTGTCCTCACAGGGCACCTGTTTTAATCCACAGCCCGAGTAGAGTGGGCAGAGCAGGGTCCATTGGCAACTGCAGACAAGATGGACTGGGAATTAACAGATATTTACTGTGATTTGTAGCAGCAACTGAGCACTAGAAAGAAAAGCTACCTGCAAGAAGAGTTCACAAACATTACAGCTTATGAGACTGGTTTTTGTAATAATTCTTCTGTTATATGGCATGGTAAAGTCATCCTTCACCTGATTTTACTCATGTGATACAGTCCTTTTCTATTATATTCCCATTATATTTTCTAAAAGAAAAAAACGAAGACCATTTTCTGTTTTGTGTTAGATAGGGGTAATGTTTTAAATCCTAAATTTTAATTTGTACTGAAATAAATCAGCTAGATAATAGAATCATAGAATTGTTTAGGTTAGATAAAACCTTTAAGATCAAGTCCAGTTGTGAACCCAGCACTGCCAAGTCACCTAAGCACCAAATCTACACCTCCAGGTATGGTGACTCAACCCCTTTCCCTAAAGATACGTAAACAATTTAAAATATTTATTCAGGTGATTAAAACAAAATGTGCCATAGAGAATTATCTTTAGACATTATAGTAAATACCAGCATTCTGTCTAATTCCTTGTGAATTATGATTTACAAAGCTGGAAAGAATTACATTTATTACAGTTTCCTGTTTCCTGTAGCATGCGTAGTGAAATTGCATGTCTGATTTTCAAGGGTTCAGTGTCTGAATCTCTAAGTTTTTCCAATTAAATAATTGAGGCTGGTTAGTCCTTTACTTCTGTAGAAACTCCAAAGTTATATGATAAGCATTAGTGCTGTTTTCTGTTTTGTTACCATCTTACAATATTATAGTACCATACTTAGCCCAAAACATCTGAAAATCTACAGTAATCTCTGAAAGAAAATACATAGTGGTGGGTAGCCATTCTTATCCCAGCAGAACTCACAGTTCAGAGTAAACAGAGAGGAACTATTATCTTTGCAAGCTCATCACCAAAAGAATTAAAAAATAGATCTAGCTAGGTGATCTTTCCCACTTCTGTTTCACAGTAAAAAGCCCACAGCCTTAGTTGTTTCTGTAGTAACTGAACTTACATGCGAAGGAAAGTCAGGTGAGATGATCACAGTATCCAGTGAATGTCCAAGGCTTGTGCTAGGTGCCCTTCCTGAATGACACCTAAAAGGACGCAAGAGGAGTAGGAGCAATAACTATCATCCAGATAACATTCCTGTCCCAGTTCTAGCAGGGGACAAGAGCCATCAGAGGGCACAATATGTTCAGCCTTGCAAGCAGACATTGATTGAGCCATGGTGGGCTTCCCGAGGGAGCTAGGCCCAGGCAAGTTGGGAGAAGTATCTTGTTGGGTTGTCCGAGGCTATCTTGCAGGGTTATCCATTGCTTCCTTTTCTTGGGAGGACCTCAGCCATGGTGAACCTCTTATGACAGTGGCTACCCCTCCATCCCATCCAAAATAACTGGCTTTTCTTGGGGTGCGTTGTCTTAGATGGGCTGCAGAGCTTACCTACTTTAGAAGAGGCAAGCTCATTTGTCCCTTGTAGTTTTCCCCATCTTGCTCCTCCTCTTCTGTGTGTCCTTTCTCCACTCCCACAGTCACACATATAACTCATTGAAGTGCTGGGGCCTGAGTTGTGGGCCCTGAGTTAGAGTTGACCTGTGAATGAGTCACAGCCTAGCAGAATGTTTTGTTTTCCTATTGGCTTCATGTTCCAGAGGCAGAACCTGGCCCACCTGTGTC